>VFXL01000156.1:0-45455 GCA_009761765.1 Phenacoccus solenopsis | reverse complement strand
CGAGTAGTTTTAAAAAAAATTTATACAATCGATAAATCTTTTTTTTTTTAATTATGGATCGCAACGAGGCTTGAACCTACGTCTTCAAAATTTCAATACTCGACACGCGGTTCAATGGAGTGCGCCATTTCTACACATGAGGTAAGTGGGCCAAGTGACTACATAACTGTACTCGCTTCAGTCATTGAAAAATTTTTTAGTTCCAAAAATTATGTACAGATGTCACTGAAGTCAAAAATTTTAGCGGTATTTTAGTCATTATAGTTGGTGTTCGTTCGCGTTTGTGAAGCTTTTGACAGCGTTGTGACATAAAAAATTGAAATTTGAAAACTGTTCGACCGCGCGTTTTCGTTTGTTGTAACGTAACTTGGTGAAAGTGAAATTTTAACCATTTTCAGCGTAATGATTGCGTTTATATCATTCAATCATATAAAATATAGTTTGAAGGAATTGCTTATACTTTACTTATCCCTTACAAAGGCGCAAAGCGATTAGCGAGCCCGAAGGGGCTAGACGGCAATCCCAGCGAAGCGAGGATTGCACTGGGAGATGGGCCGCGAAGCGGCCAGATGACTAAAATACCGCTAAAATTTTTGACTTCAGTGACATCTGTACATAATTTTTGGAACTAAAAAATTTCAATGACTGAAGCAAGTACAGTTAATAATAGTAGTCATTGATGCAGTTGAAACGCGTCAACGCTAAACGCACACATTTGCACACCTACGTTCAACACAAACACACACCCTTCCTACGCACTGCAAGCCGAGCGGCTTTTTTTCACACCACATTTTTTCTTTATTTTCTCGTAATTTTGAAATTATTATTATTACTGAAGTATGCCATCTTATAGATGATGAATTCTCGACATTTCTCTCGCTTATAGTAAGTAGGTATCTAGGATGCGTAGTTTTCGAGTTATTTTGCTATAAAACAAAGAGTACGTGTTACGGAACTTTGAACCATAATAATCTCAAAAAGTTCAAGCCCTAGAAATAAGTAAATAAGCGGACGAAATGTCCAGAATTTCATCCTCTTTAAAATGGCATGTAAAAAAAACGCGACTACTTTATTTATTCGCGGACATATTGAGTAAAAAGTTGAAAAAACCAAAATTTTTAAAAATTTATCTCAAAATTTTGGGGGCTTTAGGTCTACTTTTTTGAAGTTTCAGATTTTTTACTAATAGTACATGTTATAAGCTTTCGATTAAAAAAAAATTAGCTTTCTAGATGCAATAGAAAAATCTCGGGAGTTTTTTTCCGACTTTTTCTGGAATTAATTTCGACTTTTTTCCGGAATTAATTCCGACTTTTTACCTTGCAGCTTTATATATTTTATATATGTGTGACGAATAGGAACTGAAATATTGACAAACAAATTCATTCATCCTAAAAAGTTAGGGCCACTTTCCTTGCGACAATATCACTACTTAAATTTTGATAGGGGCCTCTATACCTATATTAAAAGCATCATAAATTCTCTATCCCTAAAAAACAATGGGACGCGAAACAAGCAGGAGCGCAACTAAGTCATTTTTCAATGTGGGGGTGGGGGGTAAATTTTGAAAAATTCTCAACTTTTTGTAATGAAATTCCCAACTTTTTTGACAAAATTTACGAATGCGCAGTTTTTTCATGTTCTCTTTGTAGTCGTCGTTAAAATTTCATCACACAAACAACACTGCTCTTTGTATCTTTTTCCTTTCCCTCCTTTATTAATTTTTTAAAATTCAACCTGAGTTAATAAAAAGTACAGACATGTAGCAGGTATACAATGCACAGAAAAAAATCGGTGGATTATTGGCTTAGTGAGCAGTAGTAGCGGTTTAATTTTAATGTATAGTGTTGGGCGATTAATATCCATTAATCGAAAAAGTCGATTAATAGGTAAAAATAATTGGGAGAATCGATTAATCGATTATTAAAAGTAATCTATTTTTTCATCGAATATTTTATGAAATAGATAACTGATTAATCGACCAATTTTCAGTTTTTATGTTTTTTTTTTTTTTTTTTTTCAATAATGCTTTGATATTTCTGAAGAAAACTCTTTTTATTAAAAAATAATCATTTTTTGAAGGCATTTCTATAATACGATGAAATCATCTCTCACCTCATATCTTAAATATGCTTACTTTTTAAATAAGAATTGCGAATTGGTATAATACTGTCATTTTTGAATAAATGATTTTGTTTTGGTAATTAATTTGAATAAATTATTTTATTTTTGTAAATAATTTGAATAAATGTTTTTTTTTTCATAAATTGAACAGCATAAAAAAAAATGAAATTTGAGATTTTTCAAATTCTGAATATTTTTTCCAACTACAAATTTTCTCCAAATTTTTTAAATCTCCTAGATTTTTTTCAACTGAAATTTTTTTCTGATTTTCTCAAAAATTTTTTCGTTTAATTTTTTCTCAAAATTTATTTTGAGCCAAAAATTTTTCTCAGTATTTTTTCATTCAAAAATCTCTACAGTTAGTGTCAAATTTGAATGCTATTTTCAAAATTATTTTCACTTAAATTTATTTTTTATTTCAAAAAGTCAATATTCTTTTTAACTTTGGAAATATTTTTTAACGCTACAATTTTATTGAAAAAAATTTGAAAGTTGGCAAAAAATTGAAGAAAAAATTTCTAGGTTAAAAAAAATTAGATGAAGTGTAAAACTGAAAAAGCATCTGAAGAAATTTTGGGTGCAAAAAATTTCTAATGCTGAAGAATCGATAGCAAAATTCAAAATAGATATAAAAATGATATAAAACATTTTTGGATTGCAAAAATTTTCAGGGAAAAATTTCAAGAGATTGAAAAAATCTATATAAAGTATGAATTTGTGTAAATTTTTATTTTTTCCTTTATTCACTCGTGTTCCATAAACGTTGTAACCACAGAGTATAGACAATAAAAAAAAAATCGAATAATCGATTAATAATCGATTTTTTCAATAATGTAGATCCGATTAATGGAATATTGGAATAATCGAAATTCGATTAATCGAATACTCAAATAATCGATTATTCCCAACACTATTAATTTACATGTGATCTGTCAGACTGTCTGTCTATGTGTCTATCCATTCACCTAGAGAACGGAACCAAAGCATGATTTAATACATACAACTACATTTCAACCATTTGTCGTGATGCGCGAAGTTGAAAATTTTTTCCATTATCGGGAATAGTCTGTTGTGCGATATACATGATATAAGCTGGCATCAATTTGAATTTATTCGAGTTTTTATTTTCTCAAAAGAATATAAAATATTGACTTCTACCAAAAATTCATTCTCAATTTTAGCGTTCAACAATTATAATTTCCCAACTTTTCAAAACACCAAGGGGAAGCTCCCCCATTCCCCCTTACTTACGCTCCTGGAGGCAACTCCTCCCACTAATGTGAGATGATATTTTTTATAGATTACAAGAAGTTCCTGAAGTTTTTCGATAGCAAGTTCAGGGGTCTTCTGGGAAATGTTAATATTAGAGCCCGAAGTGAAGAAGTGAGAGGTAAGAAATATTGCAAAATGAAAATGTTATTAAGGGTCTGTTTTACATACACGTTTGCATGCTGTTACACTTTTTCATTACTTGATTATTTATCAGAAAAAAAATCAAAATGGCTTTTGGCAAAGCTATATTTTTTCATTCTTCATTACTTTCTTATAAATTTGAATTAAAATTTTTCGTTCTGAACAAGCCAAAGGGAAAGTATTCAAAGCGTGTTAATTTCTTTATTTTCAAATTTCATAACTTTTCATGAGAAATTCATGAAGAATTTTAGTCCCAAAAATGCTATTTTCTTAGAGTTGACAATTTTGATTCTCACATCTAGATAACACGTATATAAAGTTTGCTTAAGCTAAAATAAGAACCGTGTATGCGAAATAGATCCGTAAAAAATGTTGATATCCACAATCTGACATCGAATTAACAAATGACAATAGTTGTATTCGGAGTATTTTGTTTATATATCCGAAAAAATGTGATTCAAAATTTTGTAACGATAATGACTGCAAAGTTGTGAACGCAACACCCTATAACGCATATCTCGTATAATCCCTAATATTAGAAAAATAAGGCTGTCGCGCCTTATTTAAAGTCCTCTTTTAATCTAAAACCGATGTCAATATTTTATAGAAAAATGTATCGCATAAACGTTTTCTTAAGATTTTATCATTTCTCAGCGATGGTCGGTTTATTTTTCTTTTCTTTCAATTTCTCGAACGCACTATAGTCGCGGATGCGTTTACGAAACATGGACATCTGATACGGGCCTAGGTTTTTTGTAGGAGTGTTGCCAACGTAAAAAATTTACGATTTTGAAAGAATAAAGTTTGGCACTGGATAGAGAGATTGATTAAATAAGTAAAAACTGTTTATGCAGAAATTGCCTAACTTGATATTTGAAGGGAAACTTATCCAAAACATCATAAAAAAATTTTAGTTCAAAAAATTTCATTCAACTCTTCGTGATGAACAAAAATGATGCTCTGCAAAAATCATGTATCTTCAGAAATTAGGGCACTGTGTGGATTACTACTTTCTTAATATTACAATGAAGCATACAAAAAAAATTGTGAAGTAAATATTCACAACATGTTTATTCAAAAGTTCTTTCTTACATACCATCATGAATTGATCGAAATTTTGAAACCATATTTTGTGATTATCCTAAGTCGATCAGCTAATAGTACTCATATCATCATCTACTGTTAAACCTAGAGGATGATGATGAGAAAATTCATCTACAGTCCTTACCTACTTTCACGTTTTAAAAGATTATGAAAGTGTGGAGGCGAATAATTTTGATGGATAGGTACCCTGAAGCAGGTGTTGCTGATTAAACATGCTAGAAAATTGATGAACAACTGAAAAAATAAAAATAATGAAATAAGAATTTGCAATTCGCCACTTCAAGCGTTTTTAAAAATACAACCGTAGTCATACATTGCTAAAAAAATTTTATTCCGTTTTTTAAAAGTAAATTCATTGAGAAAAATAATGAATTTTGTTTTTTGCGACAATGGCCTCATTTATTTCATTTTTTTTTTTATATATATGTTGTACGCAAATATGCATGAAGTGTATAGTGCATAATATTTTCACGTATCATTGCTCGAAATAGAGGTACGAATATTTTCATTTATTTTCAACAATTTTAAATAAATGCACATATTCACCCAATGATATTCACACATTGCCTTCATTTCTCAAGATACATACTTTTTGCAGAGCACCATTTTTGTTCATCACAAAGGGTGGAATAAAATTTCTTGAACCAAATTTTTATGATGTTTTGGATAACTTCCTCTTCAAATGTCAAGTTAGGCAATTTGTGCATAAACAGTTTTTACTTATTTAATTAATCTCTATCCAGTGCCCACCTCATTTTTTCAATATCGTAAATTTAGTTTTTTCATAACTATAAATTTTTTACGTTGGCAACACTCTTACAAAAAACCTAGGCCCCTATCAGATAAAATCCATGCGGCGTATGAGTAGGCGCCTGAGGTACTTCAATATAGGTAAATATTCAAGCAGATGAGCGACTTCCCGAGAAAAAAGTTTTGATAAAATTTGATCAAGAATTTGTCTCTATCAAATTTGATCAACTTTGATGTAATAACATCATATAAAAATATTCCAATTCTTATTATAACTTTATAAAGTTATAATTTTTTCTCAATGCATTGGGGTAAATTTAAAAAATTTGACACGAAAAAAATTATAAAATTTTAAGACCTTGCGGGGATTTGAACTCCCAACCTCTATGCTTACAAACTCTAACCTTACCACTGTACCATCGCACTTCCTTGAGAAGATTCTCGTGTTTCAAGTATTCATATACATACATTATTGATCAGATTTTACTGGGAAAAAATCCGGTATAGAATAATTTCTAAATGGGCAAAAATGATGTTAAAAAATGACAAATTGGTCAATTTTTGGTCGAGTACAATGTGTATATTGACACATATTGCACGGGTCTGATCTAAGTATTTTTTTATTTTGAAAATGTTCTATATATTTTCAAGAAAAAAAGTTGATAAAATTTGATCAAAAATCAGATCAGATTCTATCTACTTATATAAAACTTTACCAGATTTGATCTAACTTGCTTCCATGATTAGCTGTGCATTGATAAAATTAGATAAAGCTTGAGCAAATTCGATCAACTCATTTTATTAAATTACAAATAATTATATCCAATTATATCAGATCATATATTATAAAAAATTAAAAATAATGATTTTGATACAAGTTAACCACATGAGATGAAGTTACGCGCCATTGTATACTAGAGTTGTTCGCAGGTTTTCGGCAGCTTAACATTAAGCTCCGAAGATGGCAGTGCGCCGAAACGCGTGAGCGTATTTTTTAAAATTTTTATAATTTTTCTAATTTATGGCGTTTTATTATAACAGTTATATTTTATCAATAAAAATTTTTTGATCTAATTGGATAAAACTATATGTAATTTAATAAAATGCGTTGATCGAATTTGATCAAGCTTTATCTTATTTTATCAATGCACAGCTAATTACGGGAGCAAGTAGGATCAAATCTGATAAAGTTTTATAGAAGTAGACAAAATCTGATCTGATTTTTGATCAAATTTTATCAAAACTTTTTTCTCGGATGTGTATATGAATACTTGAAACACGAGTATATTCTCAAAGAAGTGCGATGGTGCAGTGGTAAGGTTGAAGTTTGTAAGCATAGAGGTTGGGAGTTCAAGTCGCCCGAGCATAACTTTATAAAAGTTATAATAAGAATTGGAATATTTTTATATGATGTTATTATATCAAAGTTGATAAAATTTGATAAAATTTGATAGAGACAAATTCTTGATCAAATTTTATCTAAACTTTTTTCTCGGGTTAACATAAAAATCTGACGGTCCCTCGTTGAGGTGGTTCTACACGTATTGTTGGTTGCTTTCAGTGAATAGCAGGCATAATTAGAACTTAATTTTAAAGCAGATTTTTTAGGAAATAAAACGATAATAATGGAAATGTATGTAATTATTGATTTTTAATCATTAAGAGTCGAATATTATGTTAGAATGACTAATAATTTTTGAACCAATTTCAATGTGATTACGTCCTTTTGGAGGGTAAAAAGGAGTTTTTTAATTTTTTAATTTTGTTTTTTTCTTTTACTATTCAAGCCTATATATTTCTTGTTGAAATTAAAAAAAATGAAAAAATCCTTCTTTATTTCTCCAAGAAGATAGCATTACAATGAAATTGGTTCGAAAATTATTAAATTTGATAATACCGGAACCTCACTTTTCACTTTTACCTCCTAATTTAGCGTTATTAAAATTCAATAGGGGAGAAGGGTAATTATTTTAACATAACATTCTACTCTTGGTAAATAAAAATCAATCATTACATACTTATCCATTAATAGAGTTTTATTTCTAAAAAAATGTGTTTTTAAATTCAGTTCTAATTTGTTCTTTCAAGTATTAGTTATGCAATATAAAAAATGCAACACTTGTAGAACTACCTTAAGCTAATACCAGTTTAGTTCGACAGAATCGTGAAAATGAAGAATCTTTTTATTTAAAGATTAATTTGTATTTGCATACATTATCAAGCTCTACCGGGTGACTACTTGATTCGAGCACCCCAAGCGCAAAAATCTTTCCCTCATAGAAATAAATTATATATTTGAATGATGTTAGCAAGAATAAATGGCATAAATAATATTATTTTATTTAATGCTTAAAAACGTTTTTCAATGAAATGCAGAATTTTAATTTATACTTTCGTTGTCAAAAATGCATATATATTTTAAATTTTTTCACCTTTTAGCTAATTTTTTGCTTGGGTGCTCGAATCAAGTACTCACACGATATATACTTGGAAGTTATTTGTAATTCCAACTGAATGTACTCATTAATGTTTTAAGCTAATGAAATTGATCTTTTTTCTTTTAACGAGTAGGTTTTGTGAGACGGTATGTCGCCTGTTTACACTTAAAAAATTTACCGACTGGTTGTAAGTATTCTTAGGTGATTTATGAAATATAGCGGTGCGCAAGTTGAAAAAAAATTTAATACAGTGTGTTTCACCTCAATGGGACCTCCTTCATACGATGTGTAGGTCAATTGCTGCGACACTCATGTGTGGTTGTTTGACTATCCTACTCACTGTCAGGGTTGCCAATCCTCAAAATCAAAATATAGTATTACTGACTCTGAAAATTAGTATCTTTTCTTTAGAACAACCAAATAAATTTTTTACTTTTAAAAATTCCATGCATTCCCTCCCCTTTACTGATAAATGCCCTTTCAAACAGTTGAAGACATGAAGTTTTTCAAAAGCTTCTTCTCACCATTAAAAAAAAAGTTTTTAACATGTCTTGGAACCAGTTGGAGCTTTCAAAATATAGATGTGGGGCACTCTCATATTGAGAAAAATCCGCAAAAATTTTCAAAATCACCCGATTTACGAAATACTACGAAAATCATCAAAACACCTAACTAAAATTTGATGAAATCAGTATAGGCAACAAAATTTAAATTTTTAGAAGTTATTCTCCTTTTTTCGAACAATTTTCGAACTTTGCGTGTCATTTTATTGCTTTTAAATTTATATTTTTAAACAACCATTCTTCACTGAATTGTATTAAATCCTGTATGTTTAACGGTATGCGTAAAAATAAAGGAATATATTTTCCTTAGTTCAACATGAAAAAAATTTTAGTCTTTTCCAATTTTTTCGATTATGAAGTGCAGTAGAGACCCGAAGCCACCAGCGTACCCTGCTCCGAGTCCAGAGACGCACTGCCTTGCGCACGATAGCAGGATACTGCAAAATTTCTTTAGAAGTAGACGAGCCACCTCACTCGAGGAGGGAAATTCGAGTTGCGAAGAGGCAACTGGAGGAGTGGGTCATTGAAGCCTGGTCCGCCAGATGGACCCTGCTACAGATGTAGGTTGTTTTCCAAGGTGCCCCTACTTGGTTGGAAGTAATACCACAAGCAGTTCCCAGCCAAGTAGTGCCGGGTGCGGTTGAAGTAATTCCCGCAAAAAAAAAGCCTAAATGCATATACAATTTAGATATTTTTCAAATTCCATTTTTCACTCAGGTTATAGCAATTTGAATAAACATGTTGATAAGAGACTTATTCAAACTGCCACAACTTGAGTGAAAAATAAAATTTTGAAGACTTGCGTATAAAACCTTGTATGCATTCAAGCTTCGAGCCACATATTATACCCAATCCAGCTCATTGACCTCCCCATTTTGGGCTTACTAACGACTTTTTGAGAAAACTGTCTCACTCATTCTGTAGGAAATTTAATGGGGAACATTTTTTGATATAACTTACTTTAACGTAGAACCCTTATTTTCGGAAATATTAGCAAAAAATAGTTGAAAAACTTTTTTGCGGGGTTTTAGCCCCCTCCAGGAGTTAATGCATCCAAGCCACCTAAAATGAAAACACATCATTAGGAGTTTCCTAGCGCTAAATGGGAGAGAATTCATATCGACCATTGCCAGTATAGACCAACTTTATTTTTACTCATCGTGGGTGCTAGAACAAAATGGCCAGAAATTTTGGTTGTTAATAAAAATACATCAGCTGAAGAGATAATTAAAAAGCTCGAAAAGACTTTTGCAAGATTTGGGAATCCTAAGATCATAATAAGCGACAATACAAAGGTATTTACAGGAAATACTTTTCAAAACTTTGTTCGAAGAAACGGAATTAAACATTTAACAGGAGCGCTGTTCCATCCATCATCTACCAATGGACAAGCAGAAAAATTTGTGTCTACGTTTAAAAATTCGCTGCGCGAACAAAAACGCGAAAATACTACAATCAAAAGGAAAGTGAATAAATTCGTAGCGACTTATCGGCGTGCTCCTAACACGATAACAGGACAATCTCCTGCACGCTTATTACTTGGAAGTGACATTCGTTCTCTTCTCGACTTGGTAAAACTTAGACCTACAAACTAAAATTCACGAATCCAAGTTTGTCAAACGTTCTCAAGCTGCACTTGTACGAAATTTTTCCATCGGCGAAAAGGTGGCAATACACAACTACACAACACCATCGAAAAAATGGGTAACGGGTATAATCTCCTCTAAAGATGGCGATTTTATCTATACTGTTAATGCCAGTGGAATACTCTGTCGACGCCACATTGACCAAATATGTACAATTGGTTCGGAAATACAAATAGACGACCCACGCGTTATAGTCATTCCACAGCCAGTGAAAAATGATGGAAAAGATGCTTCTGTACAAGTAGCTGAGGAGGTAATCCAAGGAAATGGTATGTATGGAAGTGCGCTAGAACCCAACACCTCTTATAGTATAAGGCCTAGGCCAGTGTTGTCAAAGTTCACGAACGTTTGGAGAATGAACGTGAACGCGTTCGCGAACGAGCCACATTTTCGTGAACGTGAACTGAACGCGTTCATTTCATGATGAACGTGAACTGAACGCGTTCATGTACAGAAAATTGAACGTTCACCACAGATTTTCAGGGCTATGAAGCTAGAACAAAATCGCAGGAACAGGAATAAGTTTGCTCTTGTTTTTTGTCGTGTTGCGTGTCAATGTGCGATTATTCTATTCTCATTTCTGGTTTCCATTGTTTTTCGCATTTTTTTCGCGATTTCCGAACAGCAGTTTGTCAAAGATCGTGAACGTTTAGAGAATGAACGTGAACGCGTTCGCAAACGAGCAACATTTTCGTGAACGTGAACTGAACGCGTTCATTTGCTTGTGAACGTGAACTGAACGCGTTCATTTTTTTCGTGAACTTTGACAACACTGGCCTAGGCAAAGGATTATGACGTCATCACTAGTAGGCTGACTTCGTTTGCATTCCCTATATACTTAACACGTACTAAAGCGTCGCAACTGCGTTAAAGTGAAAATAACTCAAAATTTTCCGCGACAACATAGGGTTTTGAAAATTGTATCTTGAAGACAATTTCACAAGCTTTCTAATAATACAAAAATTTATTAATTTTGTGCAAATCTTTTCAACATAAATGTTGTTCAAAGCTGAAAAGTGCGTAGGTCTCAAACTTTACATCCGTGTTACTCAAATTTTTCTGCGGTGAACTTTAGGTTTTGAAAACATGATCTTATAGAAAATTTAACGAGCTTTATGATGGTATTAAAAAAAATATTTTTTTTTGGAATTTTCAAATAATTATGGCTATTTTACATTAAAAAGGTCATAACTATATGAAATATTTCTAAAAATTAATTTTTTTAGTACCATCGTAAAGCTCGTTAAATTTTTTATAAGATCATGTTTTCAAAACTTAAAGTTACCGCTGAAAAATTTGAGTAACATGGATGTAAAGTTTGAGACCTACAAACTTTTCGGCTTTGAACATTGAACGACATTTATGTTGAAAAGATTTGCACAAAATTAATTAATTTTTGTATCATTAGAAAGCTTGTGAAATTTTCTTTAAGATACAATTTTCAAAACTCTATGTTGTCGCGGCAAATTTTGAGTTATTTTCATTCTAACGCTGTTGCGACGCTTCAGTACATATTAAGTATGATACGAGGTACAATAAAGTGCACCGATATCACATATTATGTAACGATATTCGTATCGATATCGAAAATATACTCATATTATTATAATAAAAAACACGTTATTTCGAACTAGTCTCATTTTATTCTTCTTTTTTTTGACATCTTGAACATGTGAATACTACAATGTGATAGGACAATATATTGGCAGTGTTGCCAAGCGCTACGGAGCACCCCGTAGCAATGCTCTAAAAAAAAATTTTAAACTATTCGCTACACTGGAAGAGCAGTATGTATACTGCTCCTCCCCCTCAAAATTTAGATTAATTTTTTTTTTTTTTTTTTTTTTTTTTTTTCGAGGAGAGAAAAATAGGAAAAAAAAATTTAAAATAAACAAAACATAAAAACTTGAAAACGCGTTACAATTGGCGATGTAAATCAATGTAAATATAATATATAATTATACAAAATATAATTTTTTTTTTTTTTTTTTTTTTTTGGGTCACGAATAAAAATTAAAAAACAAAATAAAAAAATAATGAATGACAGTATGACTGTATACCAAACGAGGGAAAAGAAAAAAAATATGAAATATAAAGGATAAAAAAAACTCAATATTTAAACAATTCTTCTAAATAAAAGTAAAGTAATACATATAATTATAAAGCGAAAAGTATCATTACGGAGTTCAATATTAGGGTTTTCTTCCGTCTTCTGCGATCAATTGACGGAGGTTTACAGTTTTAACGATGGTTTGGTCGCTAATTTTTTGTATACGATATATATTTGGTCCTACATGAGCTAGGACTTTGTAGGGTCCATCGTACTTAGGGAAAAATTTTTGGGTTGCTTGTTTTTCCGCACTCGATAATTTGTGATTTTTCAGGTACACGACATCATCTTCTTTATACACAGTCTGCTCTGGATTGCTTTTATTGTAGGAAATTTCCTTCTGAATTGCTTTTAGGACTTTATCTGTCGCTACATATAATTGAATGATGTCAAGATCAGATGGATTCTCATGATCAACCAGTTGCTCTATATTTAGCGCATCTTTTTCCAACAGATTTTTGATTGTAGGATTTTCGTAAAGACAAAGTAGTCCTGCTGCGATGTGATCAGCGTTTAAATTGCCAAAATCGTTTTGATGGCCCAAGACATGTTGAAATTGAACGGAATCAAACTTTGTGCAAAGCTCGTCGATTTTTTGGAAAATTTCCTTATTTTTGACAGGAGTTTTATTTCTTGCAGTTCGCCATCCGTTGTTTTTCCATTTTCCAAGGTCTATATTCATGCCTTGAATTGCATAGCGCGAGTCGCTGATGATTTTCACTTGATGAAAATCTGCTTGGAGGGCAATCTCAAGGGCAGTCAAGATTGCAATTAATTCTGCTCTATTGTTCGTGGTTCTTGGTTCAGCAATTATTTCGCCGGTATTAAGTGGAGATTCAGGCGCGAACCAAATTCCTATGGCTCCTACCGATGTTTGTAAGCCATTGCGTAGGCATGCTCCGTCAGTATAGATAAGTACATGGTCGTCTTTATCCATCAAAAAATCAACTTGTGGAGTTAATTCATTCAGGATTTCTGATGAAATTGATTTTGATCCTTGAGGGAAGCGATTTTTGAAATCTTTATATTTTTGTTGAAGTTCTCTTTTGAGTTTGGCCATTTTTTCGAGAGGGTTTGGTATAAATGGACCACCATTTATCATTGGTAGGGGTTTTGGGTAATTGGTTGACCCAAAATTTCCTTTGGTGTATATAAGAAGGATGTTGGGCTCTCGTTCAAGGAGTCCTGGATGTCTTCGATTGCTGATACCCATTCGGTATGTACATTTTCTCCATATCGTTCGATGTTGGTTACATTCAGATAAATGCGCGTTTTGTCGCCAAGGTCCCGCATTACACGTTCAGCTGGATTACTGCGTGGGTTATGTGGGGTAATGTACTGGGCCTTGAGACCTAATTCTATTGTTTTACTTTCCCAGCCTTGTGACCTGAACTGCTTGGCATTATCGGACAGTATATATCTTGGATTATATCCAAAGCTTTTATACTGAGTGACCACTTCTTCTAATTTTTCACCAAATACTTTTGCATCATATTTAGCAATTGGATACAGATTCACGAAGTTTGAGAAAAGGTCGCGAAAAACCAAAATTGCTACGTAATTGTGTGCACCTTCTGGAAATGGGCCACACATATCGACCACTAACCGTTCTCCTGGTCTTATTGCTGTCACCTGACCAAATTCTGGTTGAATTGGCGCTGTATTGACTTTATTTTGCTTACACCCTGAGCAGTGTTTCAGTCTATCGCGTACATCATTATCAATTCCTCTCCATGTGACAAAACGTTGTATATGGTTAATTAATTTGACAATGCCAGGATGACCGAAGAAATGGTGAAAATAATCGATAATAGCACCTGCATATTGTTTTGGTGCAGCTGGGATGAAGTCGGTATCAACCTTCTTTCGTAGAATGCCTTGAATATCCAGAATATAGTCCTGATATTTTTTCCGTTCAGGATTTTTAAGGATGAACTCGCGAATCTTGTTAAGGTAGTCATCTGATGTTTGGGAGGCGAGTAAATTAGCTAGGATGTCAGCTACTGGTTTTTGGATTGTAGTCCGAAAATAATTTACCTGAATAGGTTTTGAAATTTCTTCAATTTGTTCGGCGCTAAACGTTGATTTCAGTAAAGATTCATCTTTTTGAAGCTGATTGGCTAAGAGAACTTCGTAATCTACTTCGAATTTTTTCCAAAAATCTCGTAGATCTGCTTCTGCACTGAATTCAAATCGGAATTGTGAGATTGTCAAGTAGTCCTTGGAGAGTCGTTTTTTCCAGTTGACAACCTCTCTTAATGACTCCAAGTATGTTTTGAAAATTTTTGGCAGGATAATCGTTTGGTCAAAAACAATGTACATAAAATGACGCAAAACTTGAGCCAAAGCATACGTCATCAATTCAATATTTGTATATTTCTGTTGAGTAGTAGAGAGTTTTTTCGAGTAAAACTGAATTATGCGTTCATCGCTGACTTTTTGGGTAAGAGCTGCTAAAATACAGTTGTCTTCAATACGGATATGGAGCCAAAAAGGGTAAGCGTAATCTGGTCGGTATAGTGTTGTATCAGCTAAAAATTCGCATGCGAGCTTATTTGCTGCTATTGATTGCTCTAATCCCCATTGGAACTCACTGGACTGATTTATTGGAAGAATTTGCGTTAATTCAGCGTATTTGGGAATGAATTTGGCGTAATATTGCAGATGACCAAGGAATTGTTGCACTTGCTGCACATCTTTCAACTTGATGTTGTGTTTACCATCAATTTTCTCGGAGTGTTTTAAAATCCAGTTGAGAAATTTTGACTTTTGAGTTTCGGTCTTTTTTATGGCATTATTCTCAATTTGGAAGCCAAGGTGCTCAACAGTATTTTTCATAAAAACACATTTTGATTCTTTTAATGTTAGACCATACTGTTTTAGCCGTTGAAAAATTTGACATAAGAGTAGGACATGTTCTTTTGGTGTTTTTGTGACTACTATAATATCGTCCATATATGGGAATGTACTATTTCGATCAATGCCTTCCAATACTTTCGAAATTACACTTATAAAGATTGCAGGGCTTACAGTGTGCCGAATGGTAAGCGTTTATACTGGTAAACTCGATTTTCGAATCTAAAACCAAAATATTTTTTTGATTCGTTAGAGAGGGGAATCTGTAAGAAACCTTGCCGCAAGTCCAGTTTACTGTAAATGTTTCCTTCAGCTTTTGACCAAATAATTTGCTCTACTGGAGTAGGTTCTTCATATCTTGGTTTTGCACAGGAATTAAATCCAAACGGGTCTACACATACTCTAGTAGTTCCATCGCTTTTGTCGGCTGCCACTAGTGAATTTACCTTCACGTCGTTACTGTCAACGAGTTCAATAATATCTTGGTTAAGCATATCTTGAATTTCATTACGGACTGCGTCGAGTTTTTTATTGGGTATGGGAAACTTCCTAGATTTCCATGGGAGATGGTCATAGATTTGTAGCTCAACGCAACCTCCATTATACCTACCCACTTGTGGACGGAAAATTTCATGAAAATGGCTTTTTGTACGTTGAAAAGCTTCAATATCTTCATTTTTCATTTTGATATTATAGGCTGCTGCTGTTGCTTTTGGAATTAAATCAAAATTCCGGATACCATTTTCAGTCATCCATTCTGACTTATCTTCGACTATCAGCAAATTTACCTTGAATTGTTTCAATGAACCGTAGCCAAAAATACAAACATTTTCAGCATTATCGACGATATAGAAGGTAGGATATATTTTCATTGGGCCATTACCATCATCCAAAATCATTTCAACCGTTGCCGTTGTATTGCTGGTATCAGTAACTGCATCGCTGTAGGTTTGCACTTCAATTGGATACTGCGTTTGTTTAATTTGCAGCTGTGTTGGAGCAACGCCGCATTTCTGGAGCTTATCACAAATATCACGCGAAATTATAGAGGCCTCAGCTCCATCGTCCATCAGCATAAATAGGGAAATTTTACCTGCTAAGGAGACATAGTGGTAAGCAGCAAAGGGAGATCCTGTGCGTAACGTTGCTATTTTGATAGCATTCAAAGTTTTAGGTTGAGAACTGTCTGCATTTTTATCTGATTTAGATCCTAAATACGGATTGAATTTCTCCATTTCAGATGATTTACTTATTTGATTATCCGATTTGGTTGAATTACTTGGGTAATCTTGTTGAAATGGTTTGTATGTATTTCTAGGATAATCATTACTATATCCACGATAGCCCTCACGTGAGCGATAACCACGGCCACGTGAATTATATTTTCGTTGATTACCTCGATGCCAGTTTGATGGTTCTTGCTCGAATGATTCTGATGGGTTATTGGAGGTATTTGATTCTGATGATGCTGGGTTATCATTGGAGCGACGATTTTCTTCGCCATCCCGACCGCGACTATATACCACATGTTGCAAGAGGTTTTCCTGCTCAAGATTTTCAAGGAATTGAACAAAATCACCAGTATTACCGAATTGTTGGGTCGCAATAAACGGTTTCCACGAAACTGGAATTAGTTGTTTGAATTTCTGTAAATCTGCTTGCGAGTCACGTATGCTGAGTGACATGCGATTCAAGGTATTTGACCATTTCCGCAATTGTAAGACGATCGCGGAAGGTTTATATGCTGAAATTTTCGCTGTTCGAAAATAATCATAAATTTGACGTTGTTTTTCGAGGGACCAAAAGTGACGAAGAAATTCGATTCTATATTGGATATAGTCTGTTTTTCGATGCATGATTTCCTTCCACTCAGGAGATGCCGTTGACGTTGCACCGAAAAATAACGCCTTCCATTGAGGTAGGTTAGGTTTAAATGGTTTAACATGTTCCTCAAATAAATACAAAAATTCTACTGGGTTGTAAATAGTTGTTTTATCAAATGTTGGGTAGCCCTTACAGGCATCGGTTGTTTCAAGTTTATCTCCAACCCAAAGTAACGAAAATGGATCAATAATTACCTTAATTTTCTCCGCAATTTCAATCGTTAAATCCAAGATTTGCGAATCGGTATAAACTGTAGGGCGTACCGCTGTTTTTTCTACCATATCGAGATACTGCTTTCGTTTTTCAGCATTATCACTGCCAGTAATTAATTGCGAACTGCTGGGAGATCGCTTATCTAGGAATGATAACGAGGTATTAGAATCATTAGAATTATTACCCGTTATTATAGCTGAATTATTTATATTTGCTTTTGGTAACAAATCGTTGAGCGGTAGAGTAGCAGGCTGATTCGGGGAGTTGGCATCCTTATCGGTAGGTAGAGTTGATTTTGGCAACGACTTTTCCATTTTGGATTCGGTAGGAATATTCTCAGCTTCATTCACTTGAACTTGGGTAAATGCTGCGCCGCTTACCTGCACTTGGGTAAATAAAGCACATAGCATAGTGTCAATTTTTTTTGAAAGAAGTTCTACCTGCGTTGCATTTTCCTTCACCATTTCCTTTAAATTATTGATTTCGGATCGGGCGTCCGTCAAATTGTTATCCTCGGTGGGATCTTCATTCCAAGTTTCATTTGGCTGTGGGACCTCCATTTATGATACGAGGTACAATAAAGTGCACCGATATCACATATTATGTAACGATATTCGTATCGATATCGAAAATATACTCATATTATTATAATAAAAAACACGTTATTTCGAACGAGTCTCATTTTATTCTTCTTTTTTTTGACATCTTGAACATGTGAATACTACAATGTGATAGGACAATATATTGGCAGTGTTGCCAAGCGCTACGGAGCACCCCGTAGCAAGTATATGGGGAATGGGAATGCAAACGAAGTCAGCCTATCTACTGTTACGTCACACGCTGATTTCAAATCAGCGCTGAGGCCTTATACTATAGGAGGTGTTGCAACAACTTAGATCATACCGTGCGCGCAAGTAATTACTTACACACCAGCGCAAAAATGTTCAAAAACTCATTCATGCAATTTTGAAATAAATGTTATAACAGGAAATTGTGGGTTTATTTATATTTTTAATTAATTTTGTAACATAATTAAATTAGAAACAGGGATAAAAGACCATTTCAAAACTTGTGATATTATTTTCTAAATTTTGAAAAACTAGTTTTGATACATTTTTGCGCTGGTGTGTAAGTAATCATTTGCGCGCATGGTATAACATGGATAACTCAAGTGATAAGCCGCATGCTACCAACATAAATAGTCAAATAAGTGGCAAAATTTAGAAATGGACTGCATTACGCAACAATGTTCTAACGTAAGTAAAATGAGGCGAATGAAATCATTCGTGTTATTTAAATAATTTCAAAGACAAACAAGCGAAATTTGTGCAGTTTGATTGACTGGCTTTGTTATGATTTACATTACATCAGAAACTTGATGTAGTTAAAGTTTATGGCGCCTCATTTCACTTAGAACATTGTTGCGTAATGCAATTCAAATGTAAACAAAGACATGAAGTTATTAAAAAGAAAAATTGAATAATATTGATTTTATTTAAAGAGCGATCATTTAAAATTGTAAGTTCTATTAAAATATATAAAATTTATTAATTATTTCATTCATTTCTTGTACTAATTACGAAAAAAAAAGAAAGTGATAAAACAACGTTTGTTTACATTTTTGAATTTTGCCACTTATTTGACTATTCATGTTGGTAGCAGAAAGTTTATACAGGCTTTATGGAACATGCGCTATCCATGTTATATGATCTAAGTGCAACAACCACAGTTGTTAGTTGGGAATGATCATCCAGCTCAAGGAAATGTTTTAGCCACTGCTGGGCGCGTTCGCGTTCAAGAACGCGCGTTCGAACGGAACGGGTGAGATTCTCTTATCAATTGAACGAACGATGAACGGAACGAGAAGGATAAATATAAAAGTTGGAACGGAACGGAACGTTTTTTTTTTCTTGAACGTGAATTTTAAACGCCGTTCATTTATCGTTCAAGAAGAAACTTGTCTTTTTACTTTTTTTAGTTTTTTTTCTCAATTTTCTATTTCTTCACTCCGTCTTTCTCAAGTTTTATGTCGTGGTATTCACTATCACTATTCATTCGGTGTATTTCTCGCGGTGTGACTGGCTGACTGTTAATTATTCGTTATTTTAATGTTGAATTGCGTTTAGTAAAAGTGAAAAGCAGATATTTTGAAGAACTTCAATTTGGTTCAATGTGATCGTCTATTCACGAAGCGTTCATGAACGTGAACGGGAACGGAACGCGTGAAATTTTTGAAATAATTGAACGGAACGCTGAACGGAACGGAATTTTTTGGCCAGTGAACGGAACGGAACGTGAACGTCAAATTTGAGAATTTCATTGAACGGGAACGAACGCCGTTCAAAAAAAACCTGAACGCGCCCAGCAGTGGTTTTAGCACCGCAGCCAGCGTTGAGACGTTCTATTCGTCAACGTTGGGATCCGCCCCGCTTAAACTTGTAACATTTTATTTCATTTTTTTTTACAATTAATTTTCAATTACTTTAATTGATTATTTTTTTTTTCAATTTTTTTACGAGGGGAAAGTGTGCTACACCTTACATTAGTTAACCTCCATTCGGAGAAGTACGGTATGCATGTATTATGGAATGCGAATAAAGGGAAACCACGTTATTTTTTTTACCTCCATTATTTTAAAGTATTCATTAAATATTCGTTGACTTCTGAAAAATTAACAGTTAGAACATCAAATATAATCCCTAGGAAACGTTTTATAACCAAATACTAGTGGAAAGACTATCCTAAACCACTGGTAATTTTTAATAAAGTTGTTTAGAATGGTCTTTCCTATAGTATTTGGTGATGAAACGTTTCCTAGGTATTATGAGTTCTCTTTTAATGTACTTAGCCTATATACTTGCTGAGAAAACCAAAATAGTAGAAACCTACATCAATGTGCAATAAATCTAATGTAGAACAAAATATAATCGAACACTTTTTGTCCTCAAATTCAACTTCGTCATGATATATTGAATGAACTGATTGTGGGGTGACTGAGGTCCACTTTAAGTGGGTTTGGGTAGAAAGGATAGGTGATCATTTTTGATACATTGTTTGGGATGGTCTTTTCTATTATATTCGGTGGTAAAAGGTTTCTTATGAATTATATTTGAGTTATCCCCTTATCTACATAGCCTGAAATTGTGAAAAATCAGAAAGGAGACTGAGGAAAATTAGCGCATCACATAGCACAAACATAGCATAAATGACTGACATAATTTTGTAGTAATAATTTTTAATTAAATATATGTATTAAAATTAATTAAATTTAAAATTTCAACAAAAATTTTTTTTTAATTATTAATTTTTTTTTATTAAATCTAATTTATTATAATATTTTAAAATTATTTTTTAAAACTTATTTATATTTAATTTAATTTATTAACCCTGAAAGTACTATGTTAGAACATATAACATTAAGTACCAGGTGGGGTATTATGCAACCCCACATCATATTGGAACATAAAGTACCAGGTGGGGTATTATACAACCCCAAAACACAGTATGTTCAGTGGGGTCGTATAATACCCCACCTGGTACTTTATGTTCTAATATAAAGCGAAGTCGTATAATACCTTACCTGGTACTTTATATTTTAATATGAAGCGGGTCGTATAATACCCCACCTAGTACTTGATGTTATAATATGTTCTACCATAGTACTTTCACAGTTGGAAGAAAAAGTATGTGATTTAATGAACACCTTGTATGGTTGGGGTACTACCTAACCCCACCTAGTACTTGACGTCGTGTATATTACTGGGGTTGTATACTACACCACCTGGTACTTAGAGGGTTAAATTATTAATCAATATATTAAGAGGGCGGTAGTGGTGTAGTGTGACGGCGATTATCGCTACGTACGTACGCTCGGTACAGCCGAATTACCTGTCCGCCTTATCTTTTAATTAAGAGATAAGGTGGACCGGCGTTGGCTGAGGTATCGAGTGTATGTAGGTAGGTATCTGGGGTTTTGTCGTTTATTGCTTTTTCTGCCGTCGACGGCAACGTTTGCTGTTCTTGCTTTTTTTTAATGCTTTTTCCTGTACATGTATGCCACATTTTTGTTTCGCTTGGCTTAATTTCGTTAACAAAAAAAAAAATGCTTTAATTGTAGAAATAATTCGCTTTTTGGTTAAATGCGCTTATTATAGTATATTTACGCGCTTGTTCTTAATTTTTTTTGTGATTATTTTTGCCAAAGTTATTTTTTCTCTTGTTCATATATCGACTTTAATTTGTGTTCGTGAATTCATTATTTCGCTACGATAAAAAAATATGTTACCACGGAGTTGCAAGATTTAAAGCCATGGGATGGTGCCGAAGTTGGCGATTTGTTTTTTGCTACACGCGTCTGTTGCTGCAGGAGGAGACTTGTTACGTTAATTCAATCATCAATATCATCGTCGTATCATCGTAATGCTATATGTATATATATAAATTTTTTATGCATGTTCATGGTTATCATTATCTTCATAGTACTAGTCATTTATTATTATTCGCCTGTTACCATAACGCAATATAATTATAGTGGGCATAATTATGTGTGAAATTTTTTTTAGATTGATTTTTTTTTTTTATTTTGCTTTAAAAAAAATAAAATAGTCTGGCATCCCTGAAAAATAATACGTAGTTGATAGACGACCAATAAGGTGATTAATTTAAAGTTTTTGTCGTCACGCTACAGTGGTAAGAATAGGGTTGTGGTTTTTAGACTTACCTGATATTTGTTGTGGGCTATATGCATGAAGAGGTTGTAGTAGCACGTTAGGTAGGCTACTAAAAGTAGGGTAAGGTAAATAATATACAATTATACCCCTTGCCAGTATAATACGTGCGAGCCCAGATGGTAGTCTGTGCTGGAAAGACTGATTACTTTTATTCCCCTCGCCCGTATAGTACGTGCGAGCCCGGACAGTAATCCGTGCTGAAAGAGACTATTTTGATTAACCTTACACGTTCAAAACGTGTACGCCCAGTCGCCCATGCGAGGAGAGAATCCGAAAGAGAGCTAATGCTTCGTTATGTACATATTACTTTACTTGAGATCACAAGACAACAACTGAGAGAATACATTGCGCGTACAGCGTTTATATAACGCTAAATAAGCTATGACCACCGCGCAGTGTGGCCACAGCGTATACACAAAAAACAGCTATAATATATGAGAAATGATATGCCGCGCGCATCTCGCGTCGTTACAAGGTTAGCAATGTTATTTCACTTATTTGTAAACGTGAAAAGCCCCTGTTAAAAACTCAGCTCTAATGATGTGCCATGGCTGCTTACGTTATTTTTTTACATTTAAAAGAATCGACGAAATTTTGAGTAATTAATTCGTTTTACTTAAAGATAATCATCGAGGGTCATTTTTTTAGAAGGCTAGTTGGGTTGTTCGTCAGTAGTGTTCTCACAAGGAGGGTTTGGGGGAGCTCAGCTCCTCCTCGGAAAAATAGAAATAACGGGAAGCGGCGGTAATTTACCAATGAAAACAATAAAATATAAACAATGTCCAATTTCAGCGATCTAATCAGCTGCTATGTTTATTGTTCATTCTTTTAATTTAGCTCCATCGTAGATTAAAATACATTCTTTTACTTTTTTAACAATTTTTTTTACACATACAGTATCATTATACTATACTCATTTTTTGTAATCAATGAGAATACAATAAAAAAATTGTTTGTAGTAGTCAGTTGGTAAAATTTATGGAACCCACTCTCGAGATATTTCTTGGAAACACAATGGTGTTCTCTCAGCGAGTGTTCTATTTTTTGGGTGTATGTATCTCAAAAATACGTTTCATCCGACCTTTCAGAAGTCGTGGGTGCATACTACCTTTAATAGCTACATATAAACTAATAAAACAAGTAAATTTACTACTTACTTGCTGAAACCATATATGGATAAGTGAAATGGAAATTAGACCGCTTTATTTACTCACTGTCTTATACTTTTTTAGCATTTGCTTCATGTTAGCATATTATTTCATTGATCGAGTTTTCATCTACTTTTCAATATTAGACTGTGGAAAATTTTAGAAAATGAGAGTGGGGTGTAAATGAAAATCATATTCAAATAGAGGTTAGCAATGTTTTTTATAAACCTGAAAAGCCGCAGTTAAAAACTCAGCTTCAGTAATATGCCATGATTACTTACGTTACTCAATTTTATTTGAAGAAGCACTTCCTGCCACAAAATTTACTATTTGTATAGGTGCATATTATCTTTATTTTCTACATTTTTTCGTAATTTCCTCTCATTTAACCACTTCATAACCACTAATTTTTGTTCGATAATCCCACATTACTTACATTACTATTCAGCACAATCAGCATATTTTCATTAACAATGTTACACGTGATATGAAGGAGGTGGCATTGAAATGAAACGCTGCGCTATAATAGATGAACATAATAGGTAATTATGTATTTCTCACTCACCAACAAATTTTTTTTACAGACATTACGTGGGAGATGCCTTTTAGAAGTGAGATATTTTAATATTAAGTATTGTTTAGATGTTCTATTCCTTCGATGCATTTTTTGATAAGCACGTTTTTCATTCGCAGATCAACTTAAGAGATATTACAGAGAATACATATACATAGGTAAAATCTTTCAATTTTTTGTTCAACTGTCAAGTTATTATGATAGTTTTTTCTGATACTGTTGCGCGTATCTTTCCAATTTTACCAATGCATTCTCCCTAGCCCGCCTATCTTTCTATTATTAGGTAACTGTGTATGGATGTGGTAGCGATGTAGCGCCAATTTTTTTACTCAAGATGCGTACGCCTTATGATTCAAACAAATTAATTTTCATGATACATACGTATCTACTCATATAGACCAAATTTGGTGAGGTGGTTTACATTAAGTGGGAGACCTCCCAAAAAAATTTTGAACCCTTACATCATCAAAAATTGAACTGAAATTTTCGATTCCATGCATTGTATACCAGTTATTTTAAACGGTTGTCAAACGTACACCATCAATGAAGCCTAAGAAAATTAAAGTCACTCAAAACACTATGTTTCGGTCAATGCTGAAAATAACTAGGAGTAAGAAAATTAAGAAATAGTGCGATAAAAAGTGAATTCAAGGGAGCTTTTAATCTACACATGGTACAGATGACAATAAGATTACAGTGGGAATGGACAGGTCACATAACGTGAAGGGAGGATGGTGAATGAGGAAACAAAATTTTTAATTTGATAGTACAGAGTTGAGGGTAAAAGAAGTGTCAAAAATGAAGGTGGAAAGAGGCCTCTATAAGCTTTTTGGCTTAAAAACTTTTTGTTCAGGTGGGGCTTGATAAGAACAAATAGTTGAGATTAGAGTTTTGTCTAGGCGATATGAGCCTGGCCGAGTAAACGAAGGCGTCACTTAATTTCGAGTTACAATTGATACTTTTCTCAAGAGTTATGGTATATTTTTTATTTAATTGATGATTTCACGCTCAGCTAAGCGCTGCAGACGAATAAGATGAATCGAAAAAAAAAACTTGGATTTTAACCAAACTTGACGAGGTGGTGTAAATATATATAAAAAAAAGAGGTATGGTTTTAAGAAAAATTATACTATATGAATTGAAATAAAAATATGAGAGAGAAGGAAGCAAAGAATAAATGAAAATTTATATGAGTAAAAACATATGAACAAAATAAACTAAAACGTTAAGCTTATAATAGTTTTGGGGTGGATGACTGGACAACGACTGCTCGCCCTAAATTGACTCCAATATCTAAAACATAAAATTATAATCGCGTCTGAGTACGGGCACCAAAATCACATGCTATACACTAGATACAATTATTACAAAAGCACAGCATCCTTCTCCTTGACCCAGCCGCAGCCAGCATCAACGTATTAGGTATCTTACCAACGCATACTCTCTTTCTACATTGACCTCATAGTGTTGGCATTTAAGCTCAGTGGCGGCAAATCTCTATATGCTGTCCAAAGGACTCAACAGAGTGCCTGTACTCGAGCCGGATTCATAATGTTGCTGAGGTAAAGTAACGTCTATGCTCGCATAGTGAAATCCTGATGTTTTCGCAAGAACACTTACTGTTATGACCAAAAAATCAAAGGGTGGAATATCACCACGCACTCTGCCAGCCAGGGTCACCTTACAGTGTTGATTACATCAGCACAGCGTGGCCATGGCTAGGCGGAGACAGGATGCTAACCGCATTCCTGGTCGGGTGTCATGTTTCACCGACCAACGGGTTGAGCTTCGTCAGCAAAACCGCGGTCGGTGTCACATTACACTGGTCGAACCGGTTTAGGCTCGTCAGCACTTTCGCTGGCGTGTAACACTACACCGGGTCGACAGGTGTCCATGGGCCAACCGGGGATCGGGTGGCATCACACGTGCAAGTACTGCTGCGTCGGCGAAACGCAACCCATGCGCACCCGCAAGGCGTCCGGTTGTAAACATCGTCGTCAGCAGAAACCCCCCTGCCACTTAGGCCGCCGCTTCGCCTATCTGAAGCAAATATATATACCACCAGCGGCCACCAAAAAGTGAGTAGAGAAAGTTGTGTTCAGTTGAGTACAGTCCGGTATAGAGTACACCAAAACGTTATGCTGCATTCGGTTGTGCACCCAAGTTCTTTTATTTCGTGATCGTGCACTCAGACTCCGTGTATTTTTCTGTTTATCAGTTTGTTTAAAAAGTTATAAATATTGTGGTCAGTTGTGTAACAATAAACATTTTCGCTCGTGGAAAGCTTTTGTTTTTCTTCCATTCCTCAAACCAAAAGAAAAAGGTTGAGAGCCCGGAGAGGCACAACACTACCAACAAGAGAATATCAAAAGCAAAGCAAAGTACTCAATGAGTTAAACTCATCCAAATGAAATCAGCAAACTCGTAGGCACAACACACGAGATAAATTAAACAGAAGTTGATAGAACACTTCCTACATACAGCAGACAGAAAAATCTAGTTAGTGCGCTCTAGACTACGCCAACGCGTACGAAGGGTACATTTCACCCTGATGCGCGCGCATTCGTCAAACCAGTCATGCAGAGAGGTAAGAGTAGAAAAGGGAGAAAGTAAGCCTGAAGCGAACTGCGATTACACACACACGAAAAAAAGTAATGTCAAAGGGTACTTAAATTTCTCTTACGATGATTTACTTTGAGTGGGAAACCTCCTATGAAAGAGGAAAGGAGCAGAATGCCTCCGAGGTACATCACCTTTTGGAAAAACACTGTTTTTTGTGTTTCCTAGCTAGTCAAAATGATGTAAGAAACCTTGTTTAGCACTCACAAGGTGCAATTTGAGTTTCTGAATCTTCTCAGACCATCACCATACTTATCTGATAAAAATTCAGACTGCTACAAGGGGGTCAAAAAGTTGCACCAATTGTAACTCTTGAGAAAAGTACGAATTGTAACTTAAAATTTAGTGATGCCTCCGTTTACTCGGCCAGGCTCATATCGCCTGAACAAAACTCCAATCGAAACTATTCGTTCCTATCAAGCGCCACCCGAACAAAAAGTTTTTAAGCCAAAAAGTTTATAGTAGCCTCTTTCCACCTTCACTTTTGACACATCTTTCACTTTCGACCCTGTGCTATCAAATTAAAAATTTTGTTTCCTCATTCACCATCCTCCTTTCACGCTATGTGACCCGCCCATTCCCACTTTAATCTTATTGTTATCCTGTACCATGTGTAGATTAAAAGCTCCTTTGAATTCACTTTTTATCACACTATTTCTATTTTTCTTACTCCTAGTTATTTTCAGCATTGAACGAAACATACTTTTATTTTCTTAGGCTTCAGTGATGGTGTACGTCTGGCAACCGTTTAAAATGGCTGGCATACAATGCGTGAATTGAAAATTTCAGTTTAATTTTTGATGGTGTAGGATTCCTATAATACATTTTTAAGGAACTAGTATTTTTCCATCCTGAGGTCATTCTTACATATTCTATTTAGTTCCCTCCTCCATTTTCAAAAAATATTAGGTAATTGTTCCGGGTAGATTACCTCACTTACATACCGGGTGACTACTTGATTCGACCATCCAAGCGAAAAAATTAGCTAAAAGGTGAAAAAATTCAAAACATATATGCATTTTTGACAACGAAAGTATAAATTAAAATTTTGCATTTCATTGATGAACGCTTTTAAGCCTTAAATAAATATTATTTATGCCATTTATTCTTGCTAACATCATTCAAATATATAATTTATTTCTATCAGGGAAAGATTTTTGCGCTTGGGGTGCTCGAATCAAGTAGTCACCTAGTATACGATTTCCCCTCCTCGGATTTTGAGTGCTTTGTTTAAAGTATTTGTTGTTACGATGATAGTTGTTTTATTTAAATTTATTCATAGTTCTGCTTTTAGAATCCACTTAACATATTTAATATTAACTGGTCTAAATTCTCGGAAGCTACTATATCGTCGGAAAATCTTAAATTAGGTACTTAAAGTATCTCCATTTATTTTTTTGGCTTTTATCCTCCTAGTTTAGGGGTTTAAAAATTTCTTGAAGAGCGCTGTTGAATAAGTTGGATAAAAGTGAAACTTTCCGTTTTATTCCCTTATTTACCTCAAATACTCCCCCTTTATATCAGTAGCTTTAGATTTCAGTAGATTTAAATTTTATATTTTTATTTGTGTTGTAATTACATTTACTTATTTCATTTTACAATATAACTACTATGCAATTTTTTCTCGATAGCAAAATCCCTCCCGAGGGAACATCTTGGGAATCCCTCCGGAGGGAGACGTGCTCACTGGAGGGGGCTCTTTGGAGAGCACCTCTGGAGGAGAAGGTGCTTTCATATAAATAATAAGAGGTGGATGGTATCTCCTTCCTCCAGCTCCAATTTGTGGAGGTAGAGGTTCTTAATCACCCCTCCTATGATACCTATTTAATCATTTAAGCTAATATATCGATTAGGAATTAAGGATTCGGAAGCAGAAAAATATGTGAGAGACGACTGCATAGTGGGCCAAACTTATATCAATGCTGGTAAATATATAACAATTCATATCTACTTAACTTATGAGTAATTACATGCCTGTACCAATCTGTTTAAAAAGGCTTAGCATGCTTGTGTAAGAATAAGGCAGAAGTGACCCTCTAGACTTTTTCGAATAGTTCTCAAGTCAAAAAGTAGGCTAGTTGTGTAATGAGAAAATTATATCACAAGCTGTATTACAATATGCCTACCAATATGGAAAAATTTCTAAGCTTCAACTGCGTATATTTAAAAGATCTAGGGATGTATAATTATGGTTTCTGGTTTTCTTCTCGCAATGTTACATAATAATTCGTCGAATTTTGAAAATGTTGTGGTATGTTTGAAGATAAAATACACATTCACAGTTTCACATTTTTTGTGAAAATTTCGTGATTGTGGCTTGAAAGTTTTATCTTATTGCATTGTGATCATATGAACATCCAACCAAATATATTGAATACAGCTACAAGCTACGTGGGTCTCATCTACGATGTTTTCTCAATGATTTTTCAGGTTTTAAAGTAAGATTATACTTTTTCATTTGTACTATACCGAAAGTACCTATGCCATACTACTAATAATTTGCGGCAAGGAAGTTCATCTTTTCAGTGTTTCCCTTGTTCTTTGTTTACTTTTGGGCATAGTATCCGAAAGTTCTACTTTCCGTTCTAGGTGTTTTACTTTCGGTCGAATACTAAATGAAAAATATCTTGCATTATAAGGGTGGAGTGAATATTACATGACTCGGGCATTGACTTCACTCGCCTTCGGCTGGTTCCGCCCACATTCACAGTTTCATATAATAAATAATGATTCACTTTCGATCATTATGTTGTGCTATACTTTTTAGCGGACTTTACTTTTCAATAGTAAGTCCGTTCATTTTAATATTACATCTTCGCGATAAATATACTAATTCTCAAATGATTACCTACCAGGAAAACAATTTTATTTCTCGGTACTTACGTTGTGTTTTGAAACTTTGAATGGAAACATCTCGAAAACTGCGGGGACACTATAAATATTTTTTGATGTAGCTAAAATACTCTAAATTTTATTCTCTTACCAACGTGTATCGGAGAAGTACGCGTGATTTCTTTCCAGAGTTATGAAACTTTTCAATTGGAAAAAACCTCGATTTTACTTTTTTTTAGGTACATCTTGTTTTTCGAACATTCGTGGAGAAATATCTCGAAAACATAAACGACATTCTAGGGGCTTGAAGTACACAAAATACCTATACAAAATTTTTGGGTGTTCAGAGATTAAATGATCCCCACTGCATATACTTGAATGGTGGTTTGAAAATTCCAAAAGCTTATGGTTATAACTGATCGAACAATCATTCAGTGATATTTCACACACAAAAAAAAGGACTTTTCAACTTACTTTGATGATGAAAAAAAACATACTTATTTGCCGACATCTCCAAAAGTAGCAACGCACAGTGGGAGATTTTGGGATTTAGGTGAGCAAAGATCGAAAAACTGAAGTCTTAAAATTCGCATAAAACACATTGCTGCGTTTTACTAATACTATAATAACATCATCTACAATGTTGAGCGATCTTGGATAGTCTGTTGATTGCCACCACGATACGTCGAAACCTACCTTGTGGATGGCATGATAAATCACTTGCTCTACTGTGTTTCGTTTGCGTGCATTTATCAACGATGGTTTCATCTATAACTTTAATATTATACATGGTTGAAAAGAGAATTTTCTCGGCTACCTTATGGTGTATTTACTTTCTTATGATTCGATGAGAAATAGAGATATAGTAGGTATGATTTTATAGTAATTTTGCATATTATTGAGGTCTGCCAGTTTCTTTCCCGATGACACCCGAAAAAGGTGTCAACAGTATTAACCGCTCGCTGGTAACATAGAAATAAATTTACGCCGTTGGTAATACGACGGCTGGTAGCCGCCAAAAAGCTACTACTATGATTGGTAATATAAGCGGCTACCAGCCGCTTCACTTGAAATGTCACGTAACTCCATTACTTTCATCTCTCTCTCACTCTCTCTCTCTCCTTCCTCCTATTTTGCTTGAAAAAATATTAGGTACTAGGCATCCGGTAAATTTTAAATATTGCTAAGCATCTGGTAAATTTCTTCAAAATTGTCAGTTTTTATGAAATTATCCTAAAACGCTTGTTAAAAAGTAGAAGATAAGACCTGCGGGGAACTTTTCAACATTGGTAATGGAGGAAGGAAAAGACGCTAATGGAGGAAGGAAAAGACGCTATCTAGATTACGACTACGACAACAAAATGAATACATACGTGAATTTTTTTTCTTAATGTTTTATTTATTAAATGAATATAATATAAGTTTAGTTATTAGTAATAACGATTCCTGACTACTCTTCTTTTTCCTTTTTTCCTAAAAAACAAAGAAAATAAATTTGTTAGAAACAATCAGTTTCTAAGTAAGTAGATACTAAGTTGTTAAAATTGAATAAGACGAGGTAAGGAATAAACTAGCGAAGGTTAGAGAGAAGGGCGAGAAAGGCTAAGAAGGCGAAGAAGATGAATAAAGGATTTTAATCACTCACGAAAGAAGGAAAATCTACTTAAACTTGGTAAAGTTAGGATGTTGTTATTAGAGGTCTGCGCCGCCGAAAAAATACGCCGCCGCCGCCAATATTTTCAGCGTTTCACGCGCCGCCGCCGCCGATGAAATTTACTGGCTTCGCCGCCGCCGCCGCCGCCAATTTTTTCCTGGCGGCGTAGATGGCGCAATACAAAAAAAAAGACCAATAGATTACATTTTTAGATTAGCGAAATGGAAACACTGATGGACGATTTGTGTTTTCAAGTTTTCGTTGCTTTCATACTTTTTCAGTGTTCTATTCTATGTTATAAATATTTTTTGTTTGTTTTTTTTTTGTGATTGCAATACCTATTAATAAAATTCTTGTTCGTTTATAGGTATTTTTTTCAATTTTTTTCAATTTTTTGTTCGCCGCCGACCACGCCGCCGCCATTTTCAAGCTAGCCGGCGGCGTGTTAAACGCCGCCGCCGCCGTAAAAAAAAAAATACGCCGCCGCCGCCGATTTTTACCCCGGCGCAGACCTCTAGTTGTTATCCGTTTCCATGACAGCAGCTGACCTCTCTTTTAAGCGATTGTCACCACCGCCGATTTCCCAGTGTTGTCAAAGTTCACGAACGTTTAGAGAATGAACGTGAACGCGTTCGCGAACGAGCCACATTTTCGTGAACGTGAACTGAACGCGTTCATTTCATTATGAACGTGAACTGAACGCGTTCATGCACAGAAAATTGAACGTTCACCACAGATTTTTAGGGCTATGAAGCTAGAACAAAATCGCAGGAACAGGAATAAGTTTGCTCTTGTTTTTTGTCGTGTTGCGTGTCAATGTGCGATTATTCTATTCTCATTTCTGGTTTCCATTGTTTTTCGCATTTTTTTCGCGATTTCCGGACAGCAGTTTGTCAAAGATCGTGAACGTTTAGAGAATGAACGTGAACGCGTTCGCGAACGAGCCACATTTTCGTGAACGTGAACTGAACGCGTTCATTTGCTTGTGAACGTGAACTGAACGCGTTCATTTTTTTCGTGAACTTTGACAACACTGCGATTTCCATGCCTATTCCAATTTTTTATTTTTTTTTTTTTAAACTGATATTGTTTGTCTTTAAAAAATATGAATGAGCCTAAAGTCAGTCAATCTTGTTTTTTAAAATTTGTCCAGCCAGAGAAATTTAAAATTCTCTAGCCAGAGGTATAAGAATGATAGGAAAAATTTCTTTTGTTTTTAAATAGGTAAATCCTATCTAAACTGTGAAAGGTCACAGCGTCGAAAATTTGGAGGAAGGAATTCTAAATCTAAGTGGACTGTGAGTCCAAATTTTCGACAACGCTGTTAATAAAATAATACACGATACTGCATCGATCCAAAGTGGCGATTCCACGATGACCCTGACGCCCTCCATTGTGTCGCAAGGGATGGAACGAGAGGGAATTTTCATTTTCGAAACCCTCCACCTAACCCTGTTATTGAGCAAGCACGGCTGACTGATAATAGTAGGGCGCTTGGAGGAACCGTAATGGGGTCTTGGCTGCTGATGATTATCAACGAGATGGTGCACGAGCTCGTCTTATTCACCAATCAACAGATGAAAGAAGCGTAACCACGTTATGCGGATCCACATAGAATTGCAAAAACTGACTGCGCTGAAGTGAGAGCATTCATCGGCATGCTTTATATGCTCGGGCTGTGTTGCCAATCGACAAGCGGTGTTGTTTATTTATGGAAAAATAATGGTCTCGGCATTAAAATTTTTCGTCTATCGCTTCCAAAGCATCGATTCAAGATCTTAGTACAATATCTTCGGTTCGATGAATTAAAATCGAGGGAGGAGCGCCGTGCTATAGACAAATTGGCCCCATTTCGCAATTTTTTGAACTTGATTCAACTTTAACTGTGGCCGTATAAATTACCTAAACAGCAACTCACTGTGTGTGGATAAGATGCTGCTGAAGTTCAAAGGCAGATGTGCTTTCAAGCAGTTCATGCCACTGAAAAGAAGCAGGTTCGGGTTATAGGTATTTGCTGTCGCTGATGTGCGAACATTTTTACTACGAAGCTTGAAGTATATTGTGGTATCCAACCAGAGGGATCTTTCCGTGTAAGCAACAGACCGCACGATGTTGTCGCAAGATTAGTAATGTTGATGATTTTCTCCGTCTGAATGTCAAAGTCACTGTTCACAATTGGTTTTGCAATCTATAATTGGCCGAATTTTTACATAGGAGAAATGCAACCCTTGTTGGAACTTTATGCAAGAGCAGAACATTCATCCCGGCGATCTTCCATCACATTCGACCAGTAGGAACGTCATTTTTTGGATTTAATGAAATTGGAACGTTGGTGTCGTATGTGGCCAAAGCAAAAAAATTTGTGTTCCTTCTATCGACAATGCCTTCTCACCGAGATAATATTGATCAATTGAAGTCCGCCTATTCCGTCGCAAGGATATCGAATAGATGGGGGAAAGGCTATTTCCACCCAGGTTCTCGACTCTCTATGGTAAATATCGTTCTTTTACAACGATTCTTGTATCACTGTCTCCCTACTGAAAGTGTTGTAAATTAGCGGTACGGTGGTGACAATAATAAAACAAATAGCATATTGATTAATTATCAGTAATTAGTTATAATGAGCATCCCAAGATCCTTCAAATCTTAAAAAATAAAAAAAAACCAAACCATTTAACAATTAATTTTATTAGATAATTAATAATAATTATAGTATATTAATATTTAATAAGTTTTACTTTGATGGTTACCTATTACATTTTTGTTTCTAGATACCATAAGCGTATAGGTACTTAAAATAATCCTTCAAGTTTAATTTTTAAGCGTACCAATTTTTTTCATGTAGACTTATACTTACGAATTATTTTCTAAAATTTTTAATGAATACAAGCAAAAAGTAGCGGGCATTTGTAAATATGAGTGTTCTAGTTTGAATAAATTGTTGTTCGGCGTTATTCCCAAGGCTGTTAACAATAACTAAAACTCCTAACTTTAACTCAAACTGACTCGTATTTTCACATATTAAGAACATAGGTAACTGAATTTAACTATAACTACAAATCTCAATATGTGTAACTGAATAAAACTTCAACTAATATTTTCAGTCCCTAAGACTAAATCAAACTTTAACTTAAACTTAAAAAAGAATCGTTTTGGTTAAAGTCTCAAGCCAATTTCCAATTCTCCATTATTTTGAACGAACATTCAGCAACTTGAGGTTCATTTTAGACCCTTTACAATGCAATCTCAAAGGGTCTATTATTAATGATCTTTTGTTACTGTGAAATAATTATAAGTGGTTTTGAAAATTAAAATTTTAAATGTGAAAAATTTTTAATTAAATTCATTTTATATTTTTGTGAACGCTTGATTTATTAAATTTGGAAACTCTTATGTCTTATTTCATCTTTTCATCGTATATAAAAAGCGAATATGATATAATCGGTAACTACATTATTTCATTATAACTTCAACTTCTTCGACCATTTTAGAAGAAGAATATTAAACTTTAACTAACTTTAACTTTAACTTTTTTAACTATAAAGAAGAATTTAACTTTAACCTTAACTCTAAACTTTTATTTTATTCAAGTTAAAACTAGTTTACATGACTTAAACTTTAAGTGAAAAGAATAAAACTGCTAACTTTAACTCTTATTTTCGTTTTGAAAGACTAAAACTTTAACTGAATTCAACTAATATACGTTTAAGTTAACAGCCCTGGTTATTCCTGGTATTTTATGCTTTGGTAATTCACTGACTTGTTGTTGTGTTACAAATCAGTGAATCGTTCGTTCTTAGTCACGAACCTGGGTGGAAATAGCCTTTCCCAATAGATGGCCGTTAACGTTTTGTTATAGATTAGCAAATATTGTGGCGATAAACTCGTTCATAATTTTCAAAATGAATCATCCGGAGATAAATTCAACTCGAAAAAAGTATCTAGTGGATCTCGCTAAGGAGTTGGTGTATGACAACGCGAGGAGAAGACCTAACGATTACTCAAACATCACTCGATACAAAGAACAGAATTGAATCCGTATTTCCACCTCGGTAAATGAACGTTTTCGAAGAGAAGAACCTGATACACCAGAAGGTCCAGGCCGTTGCCAATTATGCACAGCTAGGCAAAATCGACACACTAAACATTTATGTTTGAACTGCGCTAGGTTTGTTTGTTTGAAGGAGCATGCAAAAATTTTATGTCCAGAATGTGTCCCAAACCCAAGAAGACGATCAAGCGTTTAAGAATTTATTTATCAACTTTCTTATTGAAAATTTTAAAGTTTCCGCTAAATTTTTTGTAATCAGATTTGAAATTCATTGATGAATTATTAAATCTTTACTACTTCCCAATTGAAAACATGATTTCAAATATGTATATGTCACGTAAATCTCATAAATTTCAAAACACCAAAAATTAAATTAATTGTACATAACAAGCAATCAAAAAGAAAAAACACTAAGGAAATGAACAAGATGAAAAAAAAAAAGAATTATAATGAGTAAAAACAATTTCACGCGCATGCGCAGAGCGAATTATCGCAAAGTTTACTGGAAGACCGAGTTAGCAGACTTCTTATCTTGAAATTATTAGGTAGGCACGCTCAGTGCCATCGCTTTCCCGACATTAGTTTAGTTTTGGTCACCTGGCAACCTTAGCAACTTGGGTAGCGATAGAAAGGAAACTGGTTTTGACACATGCGTGTATTTTGGTAGTCCAAATTGACTTTTACTACCTCCCTGTGTACGAATAGCATGCATTAAACGCATCAATACTTCAGTCTGTATGCTACCTAAATCACTTACATGTATAGAGCGGCTATTTGCCGCCTATATTACTAATCAAGATGGTGTTTTTTTTTTTTTTTTTTTTTTTACTCCGTGATTGGTGATACGGCGGCTGATGGCCGCTAAGGGCATACCTTGGCGGCAATTTGCCGCCTTATTACCAACGAAGGGTTAAACTTGCCAAGACAGGTGCTTTAACCATGAACTGGTACAATATCCCTACACGTCCTTATTCAGCCATTATTTCACTTAGAATATGCAATTAAGAAGCGCAAACTATCACTTTGAATATTTATCACAAGATTTTTTCAAAAATTTTTGAACCTCCTCCTTCCTCTATAGGGCATCACGTTGCGAATGTATTGCAAAAAAATTCTCAAAAATGGATTCTAGAGTATACAAAACATAAATTTGGACATCCCAAGATTTTTCGAAAATTATTGAACCCCCTCCCCTACAAGGTGTTAGGTTTGGGAACTAATGCAAAATTTTTTTCAAAAATGAATTCTAGAACCTAAAAAACATAAATTTTGACAACTCACACATGATTTTCGAAAAATTGGGGTACACCTCTCCTTTTTGGGGGGCAGGGTCCTATACCTAGGGTCAAAATGACTAAAAAATTTGATTTAGTAGCCCAAAATACCTGTATTCTGATATATTGCTGCTTAAAAGAAACAGAATTCGATTTTTGCTCACCTAAATCTCAACATCTCCCACTGTGAGCACCCAAAAGTTTGGTGAAAATTTATTCCCAATATGATATAATTTTCGACCTAAGAATCGTTTGAAAAGCTTTCGGGGACAATTTCAGCTTTCTAATACAGCCATAACCTTTATTTTTATCATTTTATCAAATTGACCTTACCATTGAATAATCATGTCAAGTATTTAAAATAGGAACTTCATCAGGACCTCCATCAGTATCTACAGTGGCGTCTGTCATACCTCCTAATCCAAGCTTTTATCCAAACTATCAAGGTAAGTAAATATCATGTGATTTTGATCGAATGTAATCAAGTACCTATATCTGCAGTAGCGTAACTTGACATTCCTTCTGGAGGGGGAAACAGAAATCATAGAATAAAAATTCACGCGGCCGTTGTGAGGGGAGGGGCAAGTATAAAATCCCTCAGATAAAGAAAATAAAAAACCATAGTCGATCTCGATACCAACTGAGATCACAAATACTTTCCAAATGGAAATAAAAAATTAATTTTCGCAGGGTCTCTGGAGCGGGGTTTGTACGCACTCCCCCACCAGTATTTACACCACTGTATATCTGTGGTTCTATAAATTAATTCATTACCTCATCGAATTTTATGCTAATTTAAAAAACTAATCGAACTATTATTAAAAAACATTGAAAAAATATCCGGTAATATCTCCTACATATTGTCAAAAGACACAATTGCAAAATTGTACTTTACAACGTATTTGATGGCGAGGTAAAAAATGTATTCGTTTACATTCCAGAAAGTAGGTACCATTGTGAAGTGGTTATTTTCCTTCCTTTATCTCTTAAATACGCACAATAATTTACACATATAAGGACTGGTTTGAAAGGCTTTATCACCTATTGTTAGAAGAAAAAAATCGACTATTTAATGACTACAAAGTGGGGATAGAAGAGAGGACGCGACAACTGCAAATTAAAATACAAAATCACAAACATAGTATGCTAAATTTCTATTCTTTCTTGGTTGTCGATGGCTCGATCAAATCGGCTGCCGGAGGTTCCAAAATTCTTCTGCCTCGCGTTTTAGCGGCGACGCGGCTGTCATTGGACAGAGCAACGCAAGGGAGTCAACACATACAAAATTTTTTAGCACTATCAGAACGCGATCTATAATTTTGATAAATATAGTTTGGAATGAAATTGGGACATTCTGATTAAAATAAGCCCAACATGTTAGCGCATATTTTCGCATATTTTGGTAAAAATCCCGCATTTTCCATTAAATGACTTTTTTAGGGAATATTTGAAAATAATTTGCTACTTTTCCTTAAATTTGACCCTTTTTCGGGAATATTTCGATTATCGATTCATTTTCAGTATTTACCAAGATCAAAAATTTTCTGTTCTAAATAAAAATCTAACAAAAAAAATTGAATTTATAAATTTCCTATCTGAAACTTTTGTTCTGTGGTTTACAATGCGAACAATATTTGTTGGTATTTTAATCTGTGCTACGAATTTAAAAATTTTTATTTTCTATCTGGTTATATAGTTGAATAAATATTACAATTTTACGCTTTTACGAAACTGCTTCAAAAATCCTCTATTTTGATACCCATATTGTATGTGAATATATAGTGCATATTTTACCTCTTTTTAGCGCATATTCTGCCTTGCCCTGCTGATCACATAATAAGAGTTAAACTAATATTTATAAATTAGAAATCATTTTTTAAATTACTTTAATGAATTTTAAGGCTGGTAAATTCATTTCAACAGCATTACAATTTCCTTGCATTCTGTAAAAACCAATTTCAAATCATTGATAAAAAGATTTTTTCGCTGATTGTACCCGAATCACTTGGATGCACCGTATATGCAGCAGCATTGACAAAATATTGATTCCGGACCACATATTCGACACAAACATTTGCTTTGATAAAAAAATTAATTGTAATAACATAAAATAAAAATCTTATTCGTCGTCGTTTAAAAAATCACTTCATATTGACATAACTACCTATGTATCGATGATTGACGGACCTAGGTCCATTTCACTGGCCCGGCCATTTCAAGTGGGGGTTCGAAAATAGTGTCAATTGTTTGTGCATCGTTTGTGTATGTTTGTGCACCGTTTGTGCACGTTTGTGCACCCATTCTTTTCGTTTGTGCTCCCCTCCAACTTTTTATTTTGTCAAAAAGTCTATGGGCGGGGCTGGGGAAATGCGGTCCCGCCCATTTTAGGTGGGGGGTTGTAGAATATGTCAATCGTTTGTGCTTCGTTTGTGCACTCATTTATTTTGTTTATGCTCCTCTCCATTCCTACATTTTTTATAAAATTTCGGGACGTGGCTGGGGGTATGCTTTTCAAAGAGGGGAAATACATTTATTCGACTCCAAAGGGAATTTTCTTCAAGTATGTCATTTATTGTTTGTGCTTTGTATGCTGAGTTTTGTGCACTTATTACCTTTATTGTAGACCTACCCATTTCTACTTCTTATTAATCAGGTTAATAGAACTGCTATGCCTGTTGTAGACCATTTTGAATACATTACTTTTATTTCATTTTTATTTTTAGCAGAAAGGTCGAATAAGAAGAGCTGGTCATTCTCAAAAGCATATGTTAACCGTGAGGAAGTATAATTTAACGTGAAGTGACGTTTTTGGAGAAACTGTGTGAAATGATTGGTTTTTTAGACATGTTTGAATGTAAAATGAGCTGACCTCACACGATTCTAAGTTTTAGGTTGTAAAAAGATAAATTACGCGAGGTCATACTTTGTATAATACTTGATGAAATTTAGGATAAGCGGAGTTGGTAGAACTTTGAATTTTAGAAAATTTATTTATTTATGTAGGAAAATTAATTATTCGAATAAGTTTCTTTAAAATAGTATGATTAAAAAAGTCCGCTTTTAAGATACTTTAGTATCTTCTAGTTTATATTATTGAATGTATATTTTTTAGCTCAATTTTTTTTTTCATCTCATTGAAAGGCTGAGTCACGGACACCAGCATATCGTCGCCATAGTGGCAAAAGGCAGTATGTCCAAACTCTGCCTGAACCCTCTCATTAATGTGAAGAGAGCATTTCACATTGATAAAAAGGTTTAAACAAACTATAAACAAACATTTTTGTATTATGTTACATAATTGCAAAAAGTAGTATGCCAAGATTTTGCTCGAACCTTTTTATCAATGTGAAATGCTCTCTTCACATTAATGAGAGGGTTCAGGCAGAGTTTGGACATACTGCCTTTTGCCACTATGGCGACGATATCCAAATTTCAGCTCCGTAAGCGCATTTTTGAGAGAGTTAAATTTGAGAAATATGTGTTCATATGATTACTTACATACTTACTTACTTACTTACATTGCCGCAAACCAAACTTTTTTAGTGTAACCACAAGGCAAGCAATGGAGTTCAGACAATGACTTTTGAACTGCAACTTGCACATATGTGACAGTTGCTGCAGAAAGGGCATTTCCCCAGCCCCGCCCACAGACTTTTTAAAAAATAAAAAGTTGGAGGGGAGCACAAAGAAAAATAGTGGGTGCACAAATATGCACAAACGATTGACACTATTTTCGAACCTCCACTTGAAACTCAAAAATATGGTATAAATACGTAATTTTGCGACATTTTGACCGCGCCATGTTGTGAAGCAACGTTTTTAGAATAAAAAAAAAATGATGCTATGATTTTTTACATGTATGGGCCCAAAAAGTTTGGTTTGCGGCAATGTTAGTAACTAAGGAAGTAAATATGTAAGTAATGATATGAACACATATTTCTCAAATTTAACTCTCTCAAAAATATACTTAAGGAGCTGAAATTTGGATATGTTGGTGTCCGTGACTCACCCTTTCAATGAGATATAAAAGAAAAGAAAAAAAAATTGAGCTAAAAAATGTACATTCAATAATATAAACTAGAAGATTTTTTTATTTATTTATTTATTTACAGCCTGTAAAATTGTGTTTACAAATTTAAATATAAGAAAGATAAACTTGAAATAGTTTTTAAATCTGGCCCTTAAAGCAGGGCAAAGGCCTCTCTCAGTCTTGCCCATTTGTGTCTATTTTGTGCAATTCTATAGAACAAGTTATGTGTTAGTAGTTTTTTGAAAGCATCACTCCATCTCAATCGTTGTTTACCTTTTTTTCTCTTATCAAAAATCTGCCAAAAAGTACTTTTGTTTGTCCATCTGATTTCTTTTAATCGTGAAAGGTGTCCCGCCCAATCCCATTTTTTTTGTTTAATTATTTTCACTACATCTAGGTTGCTGTTCATCTTCTTTTTTATTTTTGAAATGCTTATTTTGTCTTTTAATTTCATGTTTAACATAGACCTTTCCATTTTATTTTGTGTTGTTGCTATTTTTCTTTCATCTTTTTTGCTCAAGGCTCATGTTTCTGCCCCGTAGGCAGTGATGGGCACGCTCCGGTTGGGAGCGGAAGAGCGGTCGGAGCGCGCTCTTTTTTTAATACAACTACAACAACCGGAGCGCGCTCCGGAGTACTCCAGCCTGGAGCGGAAATTTAAAGAAAAGAGCGCGCTCCTCTGATAACGCTCCTCTATCATTGGAACGTTTCAATAAATGAATATTTGAATTTTTTATTTTATAATTATTATTTATTAGACTGTTTCTTTCTATACCGTGCGCGCAATTGATTTATTACACACCGGCAAAAAAAGTTACAAAAATCAATTCATGTAATTTTGAAATAACATTACAACTTGAAACTGTGGATTGATTTATAGTTCTAATCAGTTTTATAGTATTACTTGATAAGAAATTGGTGTCAAAAATAATTCTATATAGTTTTAATAAGTTTTAATATTGATTTTGAAATCATGTAAAATGCGTTTTTAGCAGATTTTTACGTTGATGTGTAAAGAATTAGTTGTGCGCACGGTATTAAATCCTCATGTTATAGGTACTCATAAATCAAGATTCACCATTTCACCAGTTCACCACTCACTAAAATTGATTAAATCGAAAAATAATTAATAAAAATAGGTTTAAATTCGACCAACATATCTATATACCAAAATTCACTTGAAAAGAGCGCGCTCCGACCGCTCCTGACCGCTCCAGGAGCGAGAGCGGAGCGCGCTCTTTTTTTCTCACTTGGAGCGAGAGCGGAGCGCGCTCTTTTTTTTCTCACTTGGAGCGAAGAGCGGAGCGCGCTCTTTTTTTTCCGGAGCGTGCCCATCACTGCCTGTAGGACATGATGGACACAACGCAAGTATTGAAAATTTCGCTTTTAGATTTAACACTATAGGGACCCTTGAAGATACTTTTTAGTTTCCAGTATTTTTTCCATGAAAGTGGCAATCTTCTTTCGATCTCTTTTCCTATATTTCTTTCCAAATTTATAAGCTGACCTAAGTAGACGCATTCGCTTACAGTTTCTATCTTCAAATTATTGATTTGTACCTTTGTAGGGGTTTTTCTGGAGATTCTTTTGTTGATAGTTTCGTTTTATTAATGTTTATACTCAGACCTGCCTCCCCTCCCTTTTTTATTAGTTCTCCAATCATTTCGTTTAATTCGTTCAAGTTTTCTGACATTACTATAACGTGCGAATCTTAAGTTATTTAGGAATTCACCCTCAATTTTTAATCCCTTCGCCTTCCAATTTAGGTTCCTAAATATTTCCTCTAGGGCACAATTGAATATTAATGATGACATTGGGTCACCCTGTCTTACTCCTTTTTTTATTTCGAAATATTTCCCTTGTATATCTGTGATAATTCTCGATTGCAATTTTTCGTATAATTTTTTTATTAAATTAGTATAAAAAGACGAGACCCCTTGATTTGATAAGGCTTTTAACATATATCTGTGGTCTAATGAATCAAAATGCTTTTGAAAAGTCTATCATTAAAAAGTGGACACTCTTTTGGTATTCGTTGCATTTTTCTATGATTTGATTAATAATGTGGAGGTGGTCTATTGTAGAAAACCGTCTTCTAAAACCAGCTTGCTCTCTGGGTTGCTGGCTTTCTAAGCTGGACTTTATTCTGTTTGCTAACAATTTAGAGAAGGTTTTTGCGATTGAGTTTCCTAAGCTTATTGGTCTATAGTTATCAATTTTGTGCTTATCCCCTTTTTTAAAGATGAGAATTATATCTGATGTATTCCATTTATTTGGTATTGTTTGGTTTTTAAATATTTTGTTGAAAAGGTTTGTCAGTGCTGCTACCATGGCTTTCCCCCATATTTTAAGTGCTCATTCGTTATACCGTCATGACCGGGAGATTTTTTATTTTTGAGGTTTTTTAGAATATTTTCGACTTCAGAACTCAGAAGGAATGACGCTTGGTTCAGATTCCAGGATATTTTTGTTGTTCTAAGTTTCAAGTTCCTTTTCGTTCCTTTTTCTAGTATCGTCCTTCCCATATAATTTTGTGTAAAACCTAGTAGCAATTTCATTTATTTCGTTTCTCTCGTATCTTTTTATGTTGTATTCATCTTCTAAATAGGTCAGCTTTTCTATACCTATCATGAGTTCTTTATTAATAATTTTGTGCTTTCTGTCGTGTCTAAAAATTTTTTAATAGTTTCTTCCTGTTTTTTCTTATTAAAACTTCTTAATTGGATTTTTATATTTTTACAAATTACATTTAATTCTACTTTATCAGCTGATGATTTTTGATTTTTTTTTTCTTCAATTTGTTTCTTAATTTTATTAGATCGATTATGCCTGACGAAAGTAATAGTTTACCATTTCTTTTAGTTATGGTTGTTTCAATTTGTTGCGACGCTTTTTTTATTATATTTGTAATGTTGGAAAAATCTGCTTCTATATCGCTAGTTGAGTCGGCATTTACTGGATCGTTTAATAGTTCCTGTATTTTTGTTCCATAGAGATCGCTCTCTAGAGCACTAATTTTTTCTATTCTGTCCATTTCGTTATTGCGAGAATAAGGATGTCGCCACCCTGTAGGTATTAATTTGCATTTTATTAACCTATGGTCAGAGAAAAAACCAAAATTTGGCATTGTTATCAAATTTTTGATCTTGTTACACTTTTTAGGTGTTAAAATACAGTCGATTTGATTTTTATGCTCTTGATTTGGGGAGATCCATGTCCATCTACGTCCTTTCCTATGTTTGAAAAATGTGTTTATTATCTTCATTTGATTTTCTTGACAAAATTTAGTTAGTTCCCTCCCCCTTTTATTCCTTTTTCCATATGTGTATTTCCCCATTATTTCTTTTTCTTCAATTTCTCTTTGCCCAATCTGACTATTAAAGTCACCCATTATGATTATTTGATTTCTGGGATCATTTTTTGTACTTTCAATTGCTTCTTGAACTGTTTTAAGGAAATTTTTATATAATGTGGGAGCATATACTTATATTGAGCTTAAAGTTTTTCGGCCTTCCATTTTGAATTTTGCTATTGCTACCCGATCCAAGAAGCCTTTAAATTCCAAAATTTTTTCTTTTAGCTTATCTTTGATGAAAAATCCCACCCCCTTTTGTCCCTCGTTATTGCCCTTATAACATAAAATATTTTTGTTTTTTGTTTCTATGATTTTCTCTCCTATTCCTCTGACCTCGGATATGCCTAATATGTCTATTGTTGAATTTTGTAAAGCATTTTCTAATTCCAAGAGGTTTTCATCATTTTTTAAGGTTCTTACATTAAGGGTGGCGATCCATATTGACTGATCAAAAATTTGTTTCTTTTCTGTTTTTCGAGTTTTTTTGTTTGTTTTGACTTTTTTGTTATTTATATCTGTTTTGATGTTTTTGGTTTTTTCGATTTTTTTAACTTTTTTTATTTCTTCAATTTTTTTAAATGAATTTTGAATGACTGAGAGTCTTGGTCTTGCTTGCCCTTGCTGACCAAGCGTTCCTAGGCAAGGTGAGTTCGGCCTTTGATTTTACTTAACGTTAACTTTGTTAGTATTTTTCATGTTTCTTGACGATGACGGCTTCGACGATTGGTCGTTTCTGAATGTACGTGGGCGCATTCTATCCTTATATGATAACGATTCGGTATTTTTATCTAAATTGATTCTTTCTGACCTCGACTCAGTGTTTTTCTCCAGATCATCTTTGGTTTCATCCGTTGTAGGATTTTCAGTTTCGTAGTCATCTTCACTGCTTTCATAAGACTCTTCGTTGTCTTGAAGTTGGGATATGTCTTCTATTTTTATTGCTGGGTCTTGATCGTCTTTACAAATGAAGATTGTTCCATCACGACTCCAAACATATTTTATTATATTTTGGTTTTGTAATTCTTTTGCCCTATTTAATATTTCTAACGTATTTCTTGTCAGTTGTTCACTTATGTATATAGGTAAAGCAGGATTAAAACCAAATGTTTTACCATGTAGTTTGTAACATTTAGCTTTTTTAATTATTTCATTTTTTTTATCACTGTTATGACTCTTACAATGCTTTATTAGAATTCAATCACATACATTTCGATCGTACAAGTCTAATTATAATATAAACAACGAGGCAGTGTTGCCACACTCTCCCCCACTACAAGGAGAAAAAAAAGAAAAAAAAATTATTTAAAAAAGAAAATTATTAGAAAGAAAAAAAAAATGATTACGAAAAATAAATCAATACAAATACATGCAAATAGGATAAGCAAGAAAAAATAATAATAATATATATATATAATTATGTGTGTAATTAACATAACTTAATTTTATTTCAAAGATATATGATAATCTTTAAAATATTTTGGTGGTTTCCGGTTTCTATTTGATGTACGCTGAGGTTCAGGTGGAGGCATCTCCCCTTGAGGTACTTCATTATTTTGGTCCGAGACTGGAATATTTTCACAAACAGGAGGTTCGATATTATTTTCACAAACAGGCGGCTCAACGTTATTTTCACAAATAGGAGGCTGTCATAGTGCAGGGTGACTCTCGGGTATCGGGTAATACGTATTATTCCCAAATAAAATACGTTTTTCTTGAACCAAGGTTGATTTTAGTTGATCAATATGGCGCTTGATTTCGCGCCCTTCATCCAATCTTATAATGTAATGACGTGTTCCCAAAACTTCTTGCACATGCCCAAATTGCCATTCCAACTTGCCTGATCTTAGATTGAAAATTCGCGCCTGTACTCGGTTACCTGCCTGAACTTTACTGCTTGGCGGTATTATTGAACTTTTCCAAGGTGCTTCGATTGCTGGAAAAATCGCATCCATTCTTAAGCGCAATTTACAATTTAAGTAATTCTCATCCGGCGATTGGCCTGATGCTAAAGGTGTAGCTCTATATTTCAGCAGTATACTACGAACTTTTTCTTCGATGTGTTGAGGATTCGCTTCGCAAACACGAAG
>VFXL01000157.1:21832-100001 GCA_009761765.1 Phenacoccus solenopsis | reverse complement strand
TTTATTTTTCAACGTTTGGACATTTCACTCTACTAACCCGTTTGTTGCTGGGAAATTTGGAGCGATATATTTATTTCGAATACCCTGATTATTGCAAAATTGCTTGAAGTCGTCACTCTTGAAAATAGGAGCGTTATCACTAACAATTATTTTAGGATAACCGTATGTAGAAAAAACTCGTTGTAAACGTTCAATTGTCGACTGTGAGGTAGGTGCTGACTTTTCAATTTCGACTTCTGCCCATTTAGACTTGGCATCAACGATTACTAAAAACCAATGATCTTGGAATTTCCCTGCATGGTCGATGTGTATACGCTCCCAATTCGTACTAGGAGTTTCCCACGGGTGTACCATTACTTTTGGTGGATTCGCTTGATTTTTCGCACATTCTGGGCAGCTTTTCACTAATCGTTTGATTTCTTTGTCAATACCAGTCCATGTTACATATCTTCGGGCTAACTGCTTCATTTTTTGTATGCCTATGTGACATTCGTGCAATTCGTCTATAATTGTTTTTCTCAAAGCTGATGGAATGACGACGCGATCATTACGAAACAAAATATCTTCCATCGTTGTATATTCAGAATCTACATCTGTTGTCAGTAGCTGTTTCAGAATTTTACTTAAGTCTGGATCGGTCGTTGTTGCCTTTGCAATTGTTTCAGCCGTTATTTTCTCTCCCGATATCTAGAAAATTTGTTCATTATAGAAATCGTCGAGTTCTAGACTTATTGCATTTATGGAATGAACAAAAGCGCGTACTGGTAATGGAATCGGGGCTCGAGGCAATGCGTCCGCGTTTGTGTTTTTACTACCTTTCTTGAATTTTATCATAAAGTCGAATTCTGATAAAAATGATGCAAATCTAAGTAACCTTGCATTGGTCATTTTTGGAAGAGCTTTTGACCGATGAAATATGTGTGTTAGCGGAGCATTATCAGTTATAAGCACGAACCTAGCTCCATATAAATATTCGTAGAAATGCTTCACACCAAAGACTATGGCCAACGCTTCGCGATCTAGTTGACTATATCTTTCCTCGACTTTGGTAAGTGCTCTACTTGCAAATGCAATAGGCTTCCCTTCCCCATTTATATCATGGCTCAATACCGCAGCAATTCCATGAGGGCTCGCATCTGTTGTTAGTCGAATAGGTAACGACGCATCAAATTGAACTAAAATCCTATCGCTACAGATTTCATTTTTCAATTTCAGGAAGGCAGATTCGCAAGCAGCTGACCAAAAATATTTTACTCCTTTTCACAACAATTTCCTTATTGGCGAAGAAATTTCTGAGAAGTTTGGAATAAATTTCGAATAATATGTTATGAAACCCAAGAACGAATTCACTTCTTCAATATTCTTAGGTCTCGGCAATCGCTGGACTGCTTCTACTTTAGCCGGTGATTTTTTAATACTACCATGGCCAATAACGTAGCCAAGAAATTCAATTTCTTGTTTGAAAAATACACATTTTCGAATAGTGAGGTATAAATCGTATTTTCGAAGAACATCGAGACATAGTCGAAGATTACGTTCACATTCTTCCCAAGTTTCTCCAAATATTATAATGTTATCGAAATAAAACAAAACGCCAGGGAGATCTTTCAAAATTTCTCGCATTATTTTGATGAAAATTGATGACGCAGTCTTAATTCCAAAACTTAAGCAATTCGTTGCGAACGTACCTTTCATTGTTGTTAATGCTTGAATCATTGCTGATCGCTTAGTCACAGCTGCGTGTAAGTATGCCTTGAATAAGTCCAATTTACAGAATACTTTGGCATTTTTCAATTCTGGATTTTCTAACGTTTCCTTGATTTTTAGAATTGGATTATTCGAAGAAACTAGACACTCATTTACACCTGTTTTGTAATCTGCTGCAAGGCGAACACTTTGATTTGATTTTGGAATTACTACTAACCGTGAACCCCAATCTGAGTGTTCCAATAGCGTAATAATACCAGCTTCTTGAAGGTTGTTGAGTTCTTTATCAACTCGTTCTCTAAGCGCATATGGTATGCTTTGTTCACGGGTATAACATGGCTTTACCCCGTCACGTAATTCTAAATCAACTTCGATTCCTAGAATGCGTCCAATTTTCTGCTCAAAAACATCTGAATATTCTGCGATAATATTCGAAACTTCTTTTACTTGATGTGTCGCATTACCGGAAAAATTCTGTTGATGCGAATCAGAGAAATGGGTAAACGTATCGATCTCTGATAACTCGATACCTAGCGCTCAAATCTATGTATGACCCAACAGTGTATCATGACCAGGAGGGACGACGTTAATTGTTGATGTAATATTCTTTTTCTTATAACGAATTCGTAGCATTGTCTTACCCAATACTGGAATTGGATGTTTTGTAAATGAACGAAAAGCTATATGTGTTGGTTCCAAAACAGTATTCAATTGTAACTGGTCAAAATCAGTTTTTGAAATTATTGAAAATTTTGCTCCCGAATCGACTTCCATGCGTTGCGGTTTACCATTTAAATAAACTGTAACATAATATTTATCATCTATGTTATGAACTGATAAGTCGTCATGAACTGATAACGACTCTGTTTCATTCTTGAACTGAATTGAATGAACACTGAAACCATGTAGAGAATTAGATTCGGAATAATACAGATCTAACTGGGATACTGTTTTATCATCATCTTTGGGTTGCGACTTCTTGATTAAGGTTGAAATACAAACTTTGGCTACGTGACCCTTCTTATCACATTCCATGCAATGTAACGCATCACGCTTCACGCGACATTCTTTTGCTCTGTGATTGTTTCGGTTACATTTGATTGAAACACAAGCCATCAATTCCTAAGGCTTTGTAATTAATTTTTTTGAAACGGGAGGATGACCGCTTACAATACTGAGTGGATCGCCGATTTTTGAATGAATTGTTACAGTTATCACAAACCTGAGAGCGGGAATTACGTTTATGTTTCGAACTATCATGAACGTCATGTACTGTCTCAGTATCGTTGGTCTTTTCCAATTCTTTACTATTAACTCGAGATGCTTCTAGGGCAAGAGCTTTTGCTACGAGCTTATCGAAATTTACAGCTTCGTCGGAAGATTGCAAAAGGTATTCTCTCAACTAAGAATCTCGCACCCCACGGATAAACTGGGCTCTGAGAATTAAATCGTTTGCGGAGGCGATACTTTCTTTCCCACATTCACATTCACATTTAACTTCGAATTGACACTCGCCAATATCTTTTTGTAAGGTAGCAACAAATTCTCTTATTGACTGCTTTTCTTTTTGACCAATGTTTAAAAAATAATGTTGCGCTACTACGCTGCTTATTTTGGGTGCCAACAAATCTTTGAAACTTTTAACAAGATCTGCGCTTCATTTCTAAGTGATTTTCGAATCGTTCCAGATAACTAGTGAATTTTTCATTCTTTTGATTGAAATTCTCGAACGGTTGCAAATTGCTGAGATCTGGTGTTGGTGAACTGGTACTAGGTGTTTTACTGAGTTTAATCGAAAGTGTTGCGATTAGCTTTTCCTGCGATGCATTAACTGCAGCAAGTAACTGCTTGAACTGGTCTGCATCCATTTTTTTATTGTATCAATAATGAAAATATTCACAAGTATGCAAGCGATACGCCATCACGTGTAGAGATGCAAAGAAACTTACCGCGGTAACTTACCCGGTAACTTACTGGTAACTTACCGGTAAATTACCGCATCATAAATTTCTTAAATTACCGCGGTAATTTATAAATTTTTATTAAATTTGCATGTCGCATTAGGAATCGACTACCATCATGATCATTTTCAAAACTGAAACAAAACGATTGAAATTTTGATACTTTTCCTACCTCTTATGAAGTTTTTCGTCGATGAAACTTTTCATGCACAACATTTCGCTATTATTTTCTCAGTTTTTACGCTTTGAAGTTGTGATGAGCTAACCACTGATGAACTATGTATGTGGGAGTGTAATTGCATAGTATGCGTGCATGTTTCATGCAACAGCATGCAAAATGAAAAAATTTACCAACCCCCTCTTTGTGGTACCGGTAACCCAGACCAGTATTAGTATTACTATTGTGTATTATCTTATTCGTCCTACTCATTCAAGTTGTGCTTTATCTCTCAAATTTTGTGTCATGTTTATATACAATTTGATTGTTAATTTGTGCACTTCTAACTTCGAGTCTGACCAAGAAATACCATTGCCAATTCAACAGAATGATATTGAAAATATTGATTTGAATTAAGATTTTTAATTTTAAAATTAAATTCATTTACTGGAACTTTTTCGGATATGAAATTACTAAAAATATTGGATTGGAAATTTTCTTTTTACGGATGAATTATCAGATTCAGAACTAGAAGCCTTCGAAATACATTTTAGATTTGGTTGCTAATTTTTGATTTGCAGTTTTTTTTTATTGCATTATTTTATTTTAGTGATTCTCTTTCAATACTTTCTATTCAGTCTTAAAAAAAAAAAAAACTTAAAAAAAATCATTCGACCCTCCATGTATTTCATTATCAATTTATCACTCGTCATTTTATTTCTGTTATAATTGCTCTAAAATAATTCTAAAACAAGCTTTCAAACAATGCTATACTTGGTATAGTCTATAGAGTAATGAAATAATTATACAATACCGGGTGACTACTGGATTCGAGCCCCCAAGCGAAAAAATCAGTTAAAAGGTAAATAAATTCAAAATATATAATTATATGTATTTTTTGACAATGAAAGGATAAAAAATTAAAATTTTGCATTTCATTGATAAACGCTTTTAGGCATATGCTAATTATTCTTGCTAATATCATTCAAATACATAATTTATTTTTATGAGGAAAAGATTTTTGCGTTTGGTGTGCTCCAATCAAGTAGTTACCCCTTATAATGCAACATTTTTGAAGAATTATAAATTACTTAAATTACTGGTAAGTTACCGGTAAGTTACTGGTAAGTTACCCAAACTTAAATTACCGGTAATTTTGCATCTCTAATCACGTGGTGCAAAAGCTGATATACTATACTGTTTGAACTGAGATACATTTCAATTAACAATTTTCGCGAATGATGATAATTATTATCGCGAGAGTTACATTTTGACTCAATACGTGTTAAAACATCAATTTTTCATTGTTGACGAACGAAATATCTAATTTTTTTCTTTTTAATCCTTGTCGCCACTTGTTATGACTCTTACAATGCTTTATTAGAATTCAATCACATACATTTCGATCGTACAGGTCTAATTGTAATATAAACAATGAGGCAGTGTTGCCACAATCACTATTTATTAGTTTAGCTATAATAGACTGGATTTTCCCTTTGGCCGCTCTTAGACGATTGTTACGTACACGAAAACAATCACATCTTTTTATAAAGATTTATTTCAAACACAAAATTCGGCGAACATATCAAATAAATGCAAAATGAATAATAACGTGTACTTAATTAATTACGTATTCAAAATTATAACGGTATTCTTTTTTTTATTTGGCATTTGGCTTGCGGCCGTCAGTCTATACAGTGTGGCCACTACAGTCTCCCCGCGTTTGAGGAGATTTCTTAATGAACACCTCGAAGTCTTTGAAGCGCTCTGGCATTTCGGTTTGCCTTGTTGGACAAGGTGTAGATGGCTGAACTACCACTGGTGATTCGGTTAACATCGGCTGAGACGTCGACGCTTCTGATGTTACTGCCGCAGTTTCCCTATCGATGTCCTCACTAATAAATGGGCGCAAGTGAGCGCTATTTCTTGAATAGGTTTTCCCATTCTTCTGGACCTCAATTTCCGTACCACTTGATGAGATCACGGTTGCTGGCTCTGGATCATAGGTTGGAGCTAGTTTGTTCTTTGGTTGGAGATCGCGCATTAAGACTTTTTGTCCAGGGACAAATGTATGGGATGGCGTCGCGTGTTGTGTTTCATCCGCGTACAATTTCCCTTTGTATTTTGAAAGACGATCTCGATCTACAACGGCAGGGTCGTGATTATATGCGTGCGTGATAGATGGAATTTTTCCACGAGGATGGTACTTAAAAAGGAGGTCTGCTGGAGCTACTCCTGTGGTAGCGTGTGGCGTCGTTCTCTGCATAAACAGGAATTTGAGAATTTCATCGTTCCAATCCTTCTTCTCAATTTGAGCGATTTTGAGTCGTTTTAAAAGGCACGAATTCTGTCTTTCAACTTCACCATTAGACTGGGGCCAAAGAGGGGTACTGTAAAATAATTTGATCCCATGATCATCACAGTACTTCAATATTTCCGCTGCATGATGTTGAGGAGCGTTGTCACATGTCATTACTTCTGGAAACCCGTAGCGTGCGAACGTCTTTTTCAGGGCGCTGAGGATAGGTTTTTCGCCGATCGATCTCAGGACTTCAATCTTGTAGAAATGCGTATAGTAGTCGATAATAACTAGAATGTAGTCCCCTGAAGGTAGTGGTCCCATGATATCAAAAGCTATTTGTTGCCAAGGGGCGTCTGGTAGATTACGTCGGCGTATTTCTATGGGAGGCTGAAATTTTGCTACTGCTTGGCAAGCGTGGCATTCCTTTACGAGCTTTTCTGCGTCCTTATGAACAGATGGCCACCATACTTTTGATCGCAGTCTCACCTTCATCGCGTTAATGCCTGGATGACCTTCGTGAGCGAGTTGGAGGACTCTATTTCGAAGCTTAGAGGGGATAATGATCCTTTCTCCGCGAAGTACGACGTTTTCATAGACGCACAATTCGTTTTGTATAGCTGAGAAAGCAATTGGAACGTTCGGATTGTTCCAAGCGTTGAATTCGATGCATTTAATTAGTGATTTAATTGCTTCGTCGTCTTTTGATTCATTTTGAATTTCATCAAATGATAGCGACTTTGGTGTTGATATAAGTGACATCGAATAAATTTGAGATTCGACTCGATCAGGAATTAATTCTTGCTTTTGGACGCAAAGTCGTGAAAGTGGATCCGCTAGATTATTTTTTCCTGGTTTGTGGATTAATTCGAAATCATATCCTGTTAATCTCAAACTCCAACGTTGTATACGTAAATTTTGCTGGAGAGAAGACGAAAGTAAGAGTTGCACTGGCTTATTATCGGTAATAAGTTGAAATTTTCTTCCATAAACGTAATAATGGAAATGTTCAGGTGCCCAAACCAGTGCAAAAGCTTCTTTTTCCAGTTGTGAATAGCGCTTTTCCACATCTGTTAAGCTTTTGCTCACGTACTCAATTAAGCGAGGACCCTCGTTTGTTAATTGGACCAAGACAGCGCCTAATGCCTCGGGCCCAGCATCGCAGTAGAGTTGTATTTCTAGCTTTGGACTGAAATGAGCGAGAACCTGGTCAGATGAAAGAGCCTCTTTCAGTTTTTCGAAGGCTGCTTCTCGTTCTTTGTTCCAGTAGAAACGAGCGTTCTTTTTTAGAACTTCACGTAGTGGAGCCGTTAGCGAACTATAATTGGGTATGAACTTACTTGTGAAGTTCGTAAGGCCTAAGAAACTAGCCAACTCGTTCTTGTTGTTGGGACGTCGAAAGGTCTTGATTTTATCCACTTTAGCTGGCGTCGCTGCTATTCCCGCTGGGCTGAGAATATGACCCATAAATTCAATAGAGATGGCCGAAAAGATACATTTTTTATAATTGAGGGTAAGTCCGGCGACTTCAAGTTTCGTTAAAACAGCTTCCAAATTCGATTCGAGGATACTAGAGGAATTTGCAAAAATCAAAATATCGTCTAAATAATTAACAACACGTTTTTGTCCGCGTAAAACTTCTTCAAGTGCGCTTTGAAAAATACCAGGTGCGCTGCGGATGTCGAAAAATAAGCGTTTATAACGAAACAAACCTCTATGCGTCGTAAATGTTGTAATAATGCGCGAATCTGGTGATAACTCGAGCTGGTGAAACGCAGATTTAATATCGAGTTTAGCAAAGTGTGTAGAACCGCTGATTTTTGTTCTAATTTCGTTCATGGTTGGGAATGGGTAATCCTCCTTTTTTATGGCCTTGTTTGCATCTCTCATATCAACGCAGAGCCGTGGTTTACCGTTTCTGAATGATAAAACGATATTAGAAACCCATGTAGCAGGTTCAACGACGGGCTCGATGATATCATCACTAAGAAGCTTTTCCACTTCAGCATCAACGATTTTTTGCAGGTTTATTGGCGTCGGCCGTAGTTTCTGTTTATATGGTTTAACAGATTGGTCGATCTGTAGTCGAACTTGGAATTCATTCAGCTTTCCGATTCCTTGGAATAATTTAGCTGATGGGTCAAGATTCTTTGTTACCGCACGAACGTTTAAATTTAATTTAAGCACTTCTAAATCGATTGCCGTTTTCCGACTCAATAACGCTGGACCACCGTTACGAACTACCACAAATTCGGCACTACACGAGCAATTACTGACATTTATGACACTTTCAAACGAACCAATAATTTCTAATGGTGATTTCGAACCATACGCGAAAAGATTTTTGTTATCATACCTTATTGGATTCGAAATGTCGACGTGTTTAGATTTTAGACGAAGCCAATCTTGTTCTGAAATTACGTTCTCGTCCGAGCCTGAATCGATGACAAATCCCTGGCTTACCCCACCAACCGTTGCTTATAATTCACCTTCACGTATTTTTGGCAAAATAGCAAAAACATAGTCCTTGTTGTCTGACTCTCTGTTTTTGGAACCTTCAACGAAGTTTACTTTCTTTGACGATTTCTTCAAGTTTGAGTTGAATTTCCCTTTGAATCTGCGGTTGCGATTCTTTTCACTTTTCCGCTTTTTATTACACATGGCTTCAAAATGACCAGTTACCTTGCAGAAATTGCATTCTCGGCCTTTTGCTGGGCACTTTTCATAGTCTGCTTTGTGATCACCACCGCAATTGTAGCATTTTACCATGGCAGAATGGTTGGAAATACGGCTTACCATTTGCGTAGAAGTCGAACTGACTGCGACGGAAGTAGGTACCAACTCGAACGTGGTGAGTTGCTTTTGTACCGCCTCGTTGGCTTGCGCGATTTCGAGAATTGCAGACACCGAAACACCGGAAAGTTGTAAATATTTCTTGCGTAGATCGTTGCTGTGACAGCCTTCGATAATTTGGTCACAGATAGCCGAATCCGTATCGTGGAATTCACAACGAACTGCTTGTCTTCGTAGACGATTTGTAAATTTCTCCGTGGCTTCGCCAGCTTCCTGTCGAACTTGACGGAAAATGTGGCGTTCGAACGTAGGGTTCGTTTTCGGTATGAAAAAACTGTCTAATAAACTAACCGTATAGTTGTACCATGTCGAAGACGCAGGTTTATCAGATTTGGCGGACTTTGGCAAAGTGTAAAAAATATCTTGCAGGTCGATGCCACCCAGGGTGAGAAGCGTGGCTTGTTTACGGTTATCGTCTGATATGTTCTTTGCAGTTAAGAAGAGTTCAACTGATCTTTTCCACCGTAGCCATTCTGTAGTAGAATGTACATTAAATGGTGAAGGCTTTTGAAGCATATTCGAAAATGACGAACCGTTTTCCGCCGACTGCGCCATTGTTACGTACACGAAAACAATCACATCTTTTTATAAAGATTTATTTCAAACACAAAATTCGGCAAACATATCGAATAAATGCAAAATGAATAATAACGTGTACTTAATTAATTACGTATTCAAAATTACAACGGTATTCTTTTTTTTATTTGACATTTGGCTTGCGGCCGTCAGTCTATGCAGTGTGGCCACTACAGATGTATTGCACCAAAATCACCAACGTTCATTTTCATGTCTAAACTATTCAAGACACGTTGATAACCAATTCGTAGATATTTTCGTTGTTTTGGTGGGGGACGTTTGCAATGATAATGTTATTTTTTCTGCTATACTGATCGAGGTTGTTCATTTTTATTTTGAGACTTTCAACTTCCAATTTTAAAGCTTCGATTTCTTTTTTCATGTTTTTATTTTCTTTTTTTAAAGTATTCAAGTCCGATGATAGTTTATCGATATTTTGGTCGGTTCCTTCCACCGTATTTTTTATTGCACCGATATTGTCTAAGAATTTTTTAACTTCCTATGATGTTAGATAATCCATAATTTTTATAGTTGTTGATTAACTTGGTTAAAATGACATACAACGGGGAACGAAAACAACTGTGATTGCACGTACCTTGTATTGAGACTAATCGATAGAACGACAGATAAATCGTTGATAGTGTAGCATACGAATCTTATCTTCTCTATTTTACTATAATAAAAACCGTATGAGAGTCTGACCATAATTCTTTACAAAGAGCACGAAAAACACGTCTAATCTGTTTGGCGACTAGTACCGAACTCCAAAGTAGAAGATACAAAAGTATCTTAAAAGCGGACTTTTTTAATTATACTATTTTAAAGAAACTTATTCGAATAATTAATTTTCCTACATAAATAAATAATAAATAAATTTTCTAAAATTCAAAGTTCTACCAACTCCGCTTATCCTAAATTTCATCAAGTATTATACAAAGTATGACCTCGCATAATTTATCTTTTTATAACCTAAAACTTAGAATCGTGTGAGGTCAGCTCATTTTACATTTAAACATGTCTAAAAAACAAATCATTTCACACAGTTTCTCAAAAAATGTCACTTCACGTTAAATTATACTTCCTCACGGTAGACATATGCTTTTGAGGATGACCAGCTCTTCTTATTCGACCTTTCTGCTAAAAATAAAAATGAAATAAAAGTAATGTATTCAAAATGGTCTACAACAGGCCTGATTAATAAGAAGTAGAAATGGGTAGGGCTAAAATAAAGGTAATAAGTGCACAAAACTCAGCATACAAAGCACAAATAATAAATGACATATTTGAAGAAAATTCCCTTTGGAGTCGAATAAATGTATTTCCCCTCTTTGAAAAGCATACCCCCAGCCACGTCCCGAAATTTTATAAAAAATGTAGGAATGGAGAGGAGCACAAACAAAATAAATGAGTGCACAAACGTGCACAAACGAAGCACAAACGATTGACATATTTTTAACCCCCCACTACTGATGGGCGGAGCAGCATTTCTCCAGTCCCGTCCATTAAAAGAGAGGGGCACAAACGAAAATTATGTGTGCACAAACGTCCACAAACGAAGCACAAACGATTCACATATTTTTCATCCCTCACCACTTCTGGGCGGGGCAGCATAGACTTTTTAAAAAATAAGAAGTTGGAGGGGAGCACAAACGAAAATAGTGGGTGCACAAACGTGCACAAACGATGCTCAAACGATTGTAACTGACTCGGTAAATACTATCAACCTACTGCTAGGACCAGCAGATCTTTTAGAGAATTCCAAGCCTGACTAAATTTGAAATATACGCCTATAGTAAGAATTTGAGAAACTTCACAGAAGGTTTTTGTGATTAATTGATTGTTTGTCGAAAAAAAAGCAAAAATAAATTGACTTTTGAGGGGGACCATATTTCACAGCTTATAACGTTCTTGTACGTTGGAATTTGAATTTTTCGTTCCGAACAAATTAAAGAGAAGTGTCTTATCTTCTTTATTTTCAAATTTTCAAAACTTTTCATAAGAAACTCACGAAGAATTTTAGTCTCAAATCTTTCCCTGATAGAAATAAATTATGTATTTGAATGATATTAGCAAGAATGAATACCATAAATAATATTTATTTAATGCTTAAAAGCGTCTATCAATGAAATGCAAAATTTTAATTCATACTTTCGTTGTAAAAATGCATATTTGTTTTGAGTTTTTAGCTGAGTTTTTAACAAAACGATAGCTATTACAGCCTACCTGATTTGGGAAGGGAAGGTCGGGGGAGGGTGGGGTCTTCAAATCTTTGCGTTTCAGACCATTTGTAATCATCTGGCAAATGTCCAACTTTTTGGTATATATATATATATTTTTTTTCCCCCACGCGTAGCGCCGGCGAGTATTCATAAAATTCGCTCAAAATTTGGTGAGGAACTCTTCTTGAAAATGCGCAGAAGTATTTTTTTTGTTTTTTCGAAAACTTTCAAAATGGCGGATCACTCAAATTTTGAGGGGGGCTGGAGAAGAGGCAAATAGCTCAAATTTTTCGTTTTTGATCTCATATGAAAGAGTGAGTCACGGACACCAACATATTTAAATTTCAGCTTCCTAAGTGCATTTTGAGGCGAGTTAGCAAAAACCTGTTTTTGAGAAAATTGCGTTTTTTGTGTCACTCGCCTTGCGCAGGCGGGTGTGGATAAAATTCGCTCAAAATTCGGTGAGGAACTCTTCTTGCAAATACGCAAAAATATTTTTTTGTTTTTTCGATAAATTTCAAAATGGCGGATCACTCAAATTTTGAGGGGGCTGGAGAAGGGGCAAATAGCTCAAATTTTTCGTTTTTGATTTCATATGAAAGAGTGAGTCACGGATACTAACATATCCAAATTTCAGCTTCTTGAGTGCATATTGAGAGGAGTTAGATCAAAAAACGGCTTTTTGAGGAAGTTTTGAGTCATGAAATTTCTTGAATCTTCCATATCTCCCCACCAAATCAAGTTAAAGAGGTCAAATTTTGTGTGTGAGGTTAGTTGGTGACCACAATATGACCTCTTGAATTTGGATCAAAATGGATTCAAAATGGCGGATTATCAAAATTTTGAGTAGAGCTTGAGGAGCCTCAAGTTGGTAAAAATGTAATTAATATGAATTCATATGGTTATTGGGGATAAGTTGTATACTATATCCCGAATTCACTTCCATACATGATGTTGGAGGGGGAAGGCGGGGTTACCAACCTAAAATAGTGGTGGGGGTACAGGAGGGGTCGAAAATTTTTTATTGCTGTGTCATATGATAAAATGAGCCCAAGTGACAAACGTATTTTGATTTTAGCTTCCTCAGTGATTTTGGAGGGGAGTTAGAGCAAAAAACGGCTTTTGGAGGGGAAATTGCTGCAGGAAATTTCATGAATCTTCCATATCTCATCACCAAATCGGCCTAGAATGGTCAAACTTTGTGTGTAGGATTAGTTTGTGACCAGAATATAACCACTTAAATTTGAGTCAAAATGGATCCAAAATGGCGGATTTACAAAATTTGAAGATAATTTGAGGACCCTCAAATAGTTATAATTTGAGAAATATGTGTTCGCATGATTATTTCATGGCAAGAAATACTACATTTGTGCCAAATTGAACTTCTTAAGTGTTTTTGGAAAGGATAGGGTAGGGGTTTTCAGACTTGGTATTGGGTGTGGCCTGTAGTGATGAACAGTTGAGCATGGTTATTACTAAATCAAAACAAGCCCCAGTTAAAAACTCAGCTCCAGTAATGCGGCATGGCTGCTTACGTTTTTTTTTCACCTTTTAGCTAATTTTTTCGCTTGGGTGCTCGAATCAAGTAGTCACCCGGTATAGATAACATACAGTGCTTGCGAAGTGTAGCTATTCTAAAAAAAAGGAACCTTGTGTGTGAAATATACACTTTAAAACATGAAATGATTGCAATTAATTCTCTTTTTTATCATTATTATAGGAATTTATAACGTTCATGCCACTGAAGATTGGAATAACCGTAAGTTTTGCCAAAATGTATGAAATTATTTCACAATACACGAAATAAAATTTTGTTGCCTTTCACGATTTTGTGCGAAACGTAAATTTTCATGCAAGTTCTTGGTAATTTTAATTTATTATTCCGGATTTATACGTGAGAAGAATTCAGATTTACTATCGTCCCTCATTTAACGTAAAAATAAAATGGAAAATGGAATGAAACATCATTAGATAATATTTCGTAAATAATAAAATCATTGAAAAATCGCCTAATAAAATTGAATTCATTTTCAGCACAAAGAAAATCACTGTTTCATTTATTCAATTATTATTATTTTTTTTTTTCAAATGAAAAAATTATGTGAGCAGGACTGCAGTACAATCCGTGCACGTGCCCACTGTAACATTTATTGTATCATTTAAACATTGTATCTTATTATTTTTAGCTGAGATCCGAAGATCTTTATGTACTTGCTACTTTTCCTTTGTCGATGAAGCACGAGAGTTGGCCAATCTTCATCTTCCGAAATTGAGTGCAGACCAGTCTGCGTGGAATGATCTTTTAAATGGAGGTGAATTCCTTAATTTCTACTTATAACCAAAGTTTGCAATTACTGCACGTAATTCTTAGAGAGACAAGATTCAGAATACTAAAATATTGCTTCCTTATCAGTCAAACTTTATTCAAGGGTTTTTTCAGGAAATATTTATTTACTTACCTATTCGAAAAGATCTTGAGTGTAATTTTTAACATATTGATGGAGAGTGTTTATTTCAATTTTTGAAGAAAACGGTTCCTTATATTACAAGTAGAGTGAAAAATGTGATTTTGACAGGCAAATGAGAATGCAATCGTGTATGTATAATATCGCATCCACAGTACAATAATGCTGAAGTACGTGGTTTTAAAGAGAGATGAACTGGTGACTCGAAATAATTTATTTTTAACTGAGGACGTTTATTCGTAATCAAACACTTTCTGACTTCATATCTGGGCGCCTGTTATGAACATTCGTTACGAGTTAACGAATTCGTTAACGCTCGCTAGAGATATTATGAAGGTTCGCTAACTTTCGTTAAGACTCGTTAAGCGTCGTTACGTAACGACTGGTCTCGAGGTGTCGTTAAGTTTCTTTAAGGCTCGTTAAGTTGCTTCGGTAGTGTTTTCACTGTTTTCGCGTGGCCATCTTACGTTAGATGTTTTTAGTTTTTATATTTTTATACTATTACATATTTTTGATATTGTGATAGAAGTTTAAATTATAATTTTTTCAAATTATAATTTCAATTTTGAAATTTCAAAGTCCAACTTCAAATTAATATTATTAATTTGCAGTTTACAGTAATTGATGATTAAAACGAATTCATTTCGGAAAAATAGTGAAATAATATAAAAATCAGGGTTGAGCGTTTTAAACCAAAATGTTTAAAACATATGCTTAAAACATGTTTTAAACGTTAAAAAAAACAAAATTAAATTTAAAACAAAATCTTGTTCAAAATGCGTTTAAAACGTTTTTATTTGTTTTAAACATGTTTTTTATTCCCTTCATTTTTTCTTTAAATTTATGGTATTTAACCGAAGAAATGTAAGTAAATAATGCTAACGACAAAGAATTTTCTTCCTGCAAAGGCATCTTCTAGATTTTGAAAATATTCTTCTAATTTCCTTTTTCAAATGTTTTGAACTTTTGAGAACTTGAGAAGTCAAGGTCGTTAGTATAATGATTAAATGTGAATTATTTTTGAATTTGATTTTATGACTTCAAATTTCAATAGGAAGACCTCTTGCTGGAATATAGAATTATTTAAGCTAAGTCAAGGTGGATGAAATAATTATGTTGATTTATTTGAATTTTGTCACGACTCGCGACAGGTGTTACATGATAATTAAACGAATAGGGATATCTTGGGTTCTCCAATCTCCATGCTCGTAGCTCTCAAGCAAAAATTAAATAATCATTATGATTCCTAATTTTTTCATATTCAAGTACGAAGTTATGATGAGGAGCGTAAATATTATAAATTTGAAACAGTTCAATACTAAAAAAAAAAAAAAAGATTTAAAACTGTTTAAAACTTTCTGACTCAAGTTTCATGAAATTCCACACCGAATTCTTAGAATTTATAGGCAGTGGAATGATGCTCGTAAATATTTTAAAGTGAATATGAAAAATTCCGAGTTTTTATAAAAATCTCAAAAATATAAGTTTCTCATAATTTTACCGACATATTATTTCATTGCTAAATAAGCGATTACAATGTGCATTTTCACTGTTGCAAGGGTCATACGCTGGCAATGTGCACATTTTATCGCAGTCCCCATCTTGAGGAATAACTGCGAAAACATCACACAGAAAAATATCGATTTTTTTCCTCAAGAGCAGATTTTGGCATAAAGTCAATTTTTCAGTTTTTTTTTTTTTTTTTTTTTTATCTTGGAAAAAAAGATTTTTGAGTATTTTGCGAAAAATGTCGTAAAAAATGAAAAAGGGGTAAAGTATGCTCAAAATATGTCAAAAAACTGGTAAAAATAGCAAAAATATGCAAATTTATGTTTTTTAGCGAAAAATATGCCAAAATATGCTCCCGCAAATTGGACTCATTTCACTCAAAATTTTATGATTCGCAAAGACATAGTAAATATTCCTACCCACAAACAATCAAAAAGTATGTGAAACCATAAAAATCCCATTCCTAATCTTCACATTTTTACGAATTGCCGTTTTGGATCCATTTTGACCTAATTTTTATGAGGTCTTGTTTTGGTCATCAACTAATCCTATATACAAAGTTTGACCTTTCTAGGTCGATTTGATGTGGAGATATGGAAGATTTATATAATTTCCTATAGTAACTTCCTCTCCAAAGGCCTTTAATAAGAATATAATTATTTTTATTATAATTTTTTAATATTTGTTATTTTTATGGTGAAAGAATTTTTTTCTTCAAATAAACAGACGGAATAGGCGTATTGATTGATTTGATCATTTGTAGGAGTTCGCTAATAAGTAAACCAAAAAGGAAAAAATATAAGCCTAAGTAATGTTTTAAGCGCGAGAAGATCAGTTAAGCTGTTATGCACCGTTAAGGCGACGACGCAACGTCGTGTAACGTTCGTTCGGCCTACAGCGCGCATAGCACCGAACCGCTTGGTTTATAGCGCGCTGCAAAAGTTTTTATTTTTTTTGATCATGTTGCACCACTCCAAAAATTCTGAAATTTTCATTGTATGTTTGATGGTAAAAGATACATTTTATGTAATTTTTTCATGATTGCATCTCGAAAACTTGCCATAGAAATGGAGGTTTGAAATTTTAAAAATTGCATAACTCTTTTAAAATTGATCGAAAAAAATTGCAAAATTACTGAAAAAACCTTTTATTGTCAAGATAACATAAATAAAATTTCAACTTTCCACCTTTATAATAAGGCGAGAAAAAAAATTTTAATCGAAAAACTTGTTTTTGCCTATATCTCCGAAAATAGGTGCAACTGGAGCCTGAAATTTTTGTCAAAATTTTTTTTCGATGTGGCCCACCTTTTGCCCTAGGAACTGTTCGAAAAGCTCTCGGGGGCATTTTCGACTATCTTATCCCATCATGCCCTTTAATTTTGTTCTTTTTAACGTTTAAAACATGTTTTAAGCATATGTTTTAAACATTTTGGTTTAAAACGCTCAACCCTGATTTTTATATTATTTCTCTATTTTTCCGAAATGAATTCGTTTTAATCATCAATTACTGTAAACTGCAAATTAATAATATTAATTTGAAGTTGGACTTTGAAATTTCAAAATTAAAATTATAATTTGAAAAAATTATAATTTAAACTTCTATCACAATATCAAAAATATGTAATAGTATAAAAATATAAAAACTAAAAACATCTAACGTAAGATGGCCACGCGAAAACAGTGAAAACACTACCGAAGCAACTTAACGAGCCTTAAAGAAACTTAACGACACCTCGAGACCAGTCGTTACGTAATGACGCTTAACGAGTCTTAACGAAAGTTAGCGAACCTTCATAATATCTCTAGCGAGTGTTAACGAATTCGTTAACTCGTAACGAATGTTCATAATAGGCGCCCTGAACTGAGATAGGGTGGTGATTGCGTCTGTTACGCTGTCGCTAAGGGTAGGAGAAAGTGAACCAGTTGTTAGCTGGGTTTTAACTTGAAAAGGATAGCTATTACAGCCTATCTGATTTGTGAATGGAGGGTCGCGAGAGAGCGGGGTCTTCAAATCTTTGCGTTTCAGACCATTTGCAATTATCTGGCAAATGTCCTCCGAGGGAAACTCAACGTGGGCTAACCTCCCGGTTCACATTGGTTTAAATGGAAGCAATTTCGTTTTTCCAATTTTACGAGAAAATAAGGGTATTCAGAGGTAAATACAAAATAACATTTTTTTAGACGATAAAATTTGCTTTCCAAAATATGAACGTTATTATATTTTCATCCCCGATAACATTAGAAATTAATTGTTTATTGTAGTATTAATCATTTAAAGTGAACTATTCGCTCATTTAAGACTTGTTCAGTAATTAGCCTGTTGGTGTTGTTTTTAAGTGAATTGTACAATGAATATTTTTTATTCAGCATTCAAATATTATCTTTATTTGCTACTAAGGGGCTTCGCCCCCTGGCCGCTTCGCGGCCCAACCCCGCGGCATTCCTCGCTTCGCTCGGATTGCCTATTTGATGTGACTTCTTCCAACAACATAACATGAATGTGTCGTGTAACTGACAAACTAATGCGGCACGGCAAACGCCACGCCCACAACCAAGCAAGACGTGGAGTGGAATACGGCAACGCGTAACGAACGCGTTAAGTTTTATGCAATAAAAAAGGGAAAAATTATTTTTTTCAACTCTCTAATTAAAATTTTCAATTTTTTTTGCTTGATGACATATCTGCATAATTTTTGCGATTTTTAAAAAAAAAATTCGTCGAAATCCGTCCATTAGGAGAGGCTGGGCGATTGGAACAACATTTTTTTGGCCTTGTTGTTGTTGTTATTTTTTTCTTGTAGCTTTATATATATAATATGGAGTAGGTAAAATGCGCCATTGGGATTACTCATTTTTTCAAACTTTTGTCGCTACAGGTGATGAAAACATAATATTTATATCATTGAGTAGGAAATTTTATTCTCTAAAAATTAGGCTATGATGAACCAATTTTCTCAGAAAATTTGAAAAACGAAAACGCCTCTCTTTAAACTAATGTTAAATTTTGATCAGTTTCACCTTTTCAAGTAAAACATCAATAGCGCGCCTTTGCCGTGCCCGGCCCAAATACATTGAAAGAATCAACAATTCTCTTCCTTAAAAGAGCAATAGGATGCAAGTCACAAGCTAGCTCCTTCCACTAACGCAAGAAGATTTTTTTTAAACAGATTACAACCATTTCACGAAGATTATCGGTTCCCATCTTTTTGATGCTCTGAATAAAATTGACAAAGTTCACAGAACGGAAAACATGAATCAAGTGAGAGGTAAGAATTAGGTACAAGCTGTAAAAGGGTTTAAAAAATGGTAATACCAACAATCCGACATCGAAATAACAAATTGCAATAATTGTATTCGACGCATTTTGTTTATATCCCTGTTGACAAACAGTATGTTGCAAATCATTATATCATAGGATGTCGAATATGTCCGTTCTTTTTTATCATTATGATGTACTCATGACATCCCTGTGACATTAGACATCATTGGGACCCGAACGCAAAGTGGCTGACATCTAGTGGCGAAAAGTATAACTGCTCTAGGGAGGCTGTATGGGGTATGTATAATATAAACAAAGCATTCATTTTCTTTGTGTATTTAAAAAAATTGGCTGGCTACGTGTTTAAAGTGATTTATAAACTTTGGTCTGATTGGTGGAAACTACTGATAAAATCATACATGCCCTATAGAGCCTCACTAGAACAGTAGCGCTCAAGCGGTTGTTCAGGTCCCAATTATGACATTCTCATGATATCATATTGCTCATATTATGATTATAATATCATAAAGATATCTTTACGACAAACTTCGTCAAGAGAGATGCAAATACAAAAAAATGGCACTCAAAATTGTGTTGCGCAACACCCAATACCAACGTATCTTTGATTTTAACTAATATTTTCTTGGTGTAAACTTCAGGGCTGTTAACTTAAACGTATATTAGTTAAATTCAGTTAAAGTTTTAGTCTTCCAAAACAAAAATAAGAGTTAAAGTTTGCAGTTTTATTCTTTTCACTTAAAGTTTAAGTTATAGTTAAAGTTGATGTAAACTAGTTTTAACTTAAATAAAATAAAAGTTTAGAGTTAAGGTTAAAGTTAAATTCTTCTTTATAGTTAAAAAAGTTAAAGTTAAAGTTAGTTAAAGTTTAATTCTTCTTCTAAAATAGTTGAAGAAGTTGAAGTTATGATGAAATAATGTAGTTATTGATTATATCATATTCGCTTTTTATGTACGATGAAAAGATGAAGTAAGACATAAGAGTTTCCAAATTTAATAAATCAAGCGTTCACAAAAATGTAAAATGAAATTAATTAAAAATTTTTCACATTTAAAATTTTAATTTTCAAAACCACTTATTATTTCACAGTAACAAAAGATCATTAATAATAGACCCTTTGAGACTGCATCGTAAAGGGTCTAAAATGAACCTCGATTTGCTGAATGTTCGTTCAAAATAATGGAAAATTGGAAATTGGCTTGAGACTTTAACCCAAACGATTTTTTTTTAAGTTTAAGTTAAAGTTTGATTTAGTTTTAGGGACTGAAAATATTAGTTAAAGTTTTATTCAGTTACACATATTGGGATTTATAGTTATGGTTAAATTCAGTTATATTCTTAATACGTGAAAATACGAGTCAGTTTGAGTTAAAGTTAAGAGTTTTAGTTATTGTTAACAGCCCTGGTAAACTTTCGTTAGTTGGATAAGATTGTCGAAGTGAAAAACATTTTTATTTGGAGATTTGTATACATACTTGCATTTACGATAGGCTCTATACTTGTAGCCATACAGGTTATTCGTAATTCTAACTGTATGAACTTATCAAAATTTTAAGCTTACTAAATAATATTCTTTTTTCTTTTGATGAGTAGACTTGGTATGGGATTTATCTATCTGTCTAAAGGAACAACGTGTACCGAATGAATGTGAGTATTTTTGGGCGATTCATAAATACAGCGGTTTTCAAGTTAAAAATAAAAAATAAATATGGTGTACTTCACCTCCATGGAACCGCTTTCATACCACGCCACGTATAGAGGGCTCTAGGAACGAAGCTCGACTCTAAAACTACGAGTATTGTGAAAGTAGTAACACGCATCGAGGGTGAGCGTAATTAATGCTTAGACCATTTAGTATTAACATAGACCGCGCTAACTGATAAGAACCTGGTCCCAACATATGGGTGATTCTATAAGCGATTCAGTTCCAAACAAACACAATTTATCAATAATTTTATTAGCTATATGAAATGAATACGTGATTATTAACTTTTTAAATAATTCTTTTCGTAATTCTTTTAACAAATTAGGTACTCTTTTATGTGTAAAAAAAATAATTTTTCCTATGACTCAGTGATTTCTATTACGTTGAAACAGTTCATCGAAAAAGGTTACGGAAGAATGCAGAACCCAGTTTTCGAATAGAGTTTGCATGGTATTTCTTTATTTAGTTTCACTCATATGTTTTCAAAAAATCTCATTTGACTTGAATTAAAATTTTTTTTAGACTTTAGAAATCACTAACACATTGCGTTCTGTTTCAACTAAATAAAGAAATACCATGCAAACTCTACTCGAAAACTGGGTTCTGCATTCTTCCGTAACCTTCTTCAACGAACTGTTTCTGTTTTCGGGGTAGAGAATGCCTCTTCTGCAAAGGGCAGGGCACATATTTTTGCAGATTTTGAGAATTCGTATGGTGGCAGTGCATCACAATTCCTAAGCCATCTTTCCCTCGCATCTTTTTCTTTAGGAAGCATGTAAAACACATTGACTGCAAAATAAAGCATAAAAGCCATAAATACTTACTTAAACCTTGAAATCGTCGAATCTCGATCACCAAAAGCAATGCAGGTTTCAAAAGTCATATTCATTAATTCATTTTAACACATTTTCAACATTAATAAAATAAAAACCCCGAAAAAACCCGAGAAAAAAATCTTGATAATCACCGATAATTCAATTTGTTTGGAACTGAATCGCTTATAGAATCACCCATATGTTGGGGCCACTGATAACGTGATTTTCCATTAGTTAGCGCGGTCTATGTTAAATACTAAATGGTCTAAGAATTAATGATAATGCAGGGAGGCCAACCCCTCCTATTCAGAACAACGAAAATTTCTCTTGCATCATGGAAAAGCAGTGCATGCACACAATTCTTATGTTACCAAAAATTTGTTTCAGGTTTCATCAACTATGTAACATAACTGAACGCTAGATAGCGGGCATATGTATTATAACGTAGCTGTTTTTATTTTTTGGCGGACTTTACTTTTAACGTAAATCCACTATTGCGTTCACTCAGTTTCTTAAGGATATAATTTTCATTGGCAGTGTTTTTCTCAAAATAACGCAACGAAAATATGATTTGAAATTATAATTTATTGTTTTAGAGACTTTGTTTGAGCATTTCGCATTTATTTTTCCAATTTTTTCATTTCTTCACTCACCTACTTATTTTCCGAAGCACCACCTTAAAACTTGACTAAACTAGATATTGCTAATTTATAAACTAAAAAGAAGTATGAGAGTGATTTGAGAAGGTACTTTTCTTTTTCTATAATGTAATAATATCGTGAGTAACTGGCGTTAGGTGCAGATGATGATAATACTGATGTTTGTAAGCAGATCTTGTAAATTGAGTTTCAAGGGCTATGCACGGATAAGGGGTGATTTTGGCCCTACACGCTTTTTGGCTCCTATATGCCCCTCAGAAAAAAATTTTCACCAAGTACCCATGCATCTTCATTCTTGTTCCACACCAATTTTATTGCTATTTTTTCATGAATTTTTCATTTCGTTCAAAATGAGGTATCATAGCAGTGCACCTAAAATGGAACTCTGAACAATTTTGGTTCACTCTTTCATGAGGCTTTGGCCATTCGAAATTTTCAACTGTAAAAAATACCTTAATAACGAAAAACGATCAGTTTTTAAGAATATCCTAAATGTAGTTTTTCATGTAGATTTACCTTACATATTCGGTTTTGGGATTTAGAAATGACGTGGACCGCCAAATGCGAAAAACGTATCATATTACCTAATGATTTTTTTCACTTTTCAGATATTAATAATTTTAATTTTCGCTTTTAAATTTAAAAAGAAAATTAATACACCGCTTCGACCCTAAAGCCCCAAAAATTTGAGATGAATTTTGAAAATTTTGGTTTTTTAAACTTTTTACCTTGTATGTTCTCGAAAAATAAAGTAATCGCGTTCTTTTGTATACCACTTTAAAGAGGATGAAATTCTCGACATTTCGTTCATTTTTCATTTTATAATCTTATTTTCGAGTCAAAGTTGAGGGGTAAGGGTACCTCAAAAATGAAAATTTTGAAATTTAGAAGAACTTTATTCAAAATTTATCCTACTTCCCCCCATTTTGAATTTGGGGGTTTGAATTTGGATTTTAGACTTTCCACACGTTGATTGGAACGGAAACCCAAAACTTCGTCAAAATCAGATTGGTTCTTGAGGAGGAAGAAAGTCATAAAGGAAAAATCAAGCCTTGCGCTTTCACCTCCATCCCCTAAAAGAACACCTTTCTTTTTCTAAAAATAATAATAATTTCTTCTTTGTGGAGTTCAGCTTTTTTTAATTCATTTGAGTCACTTAATGATTTTTTTGTAAGCCTCAAGTCATATACATGTATTATTTTGTTGAGTAATCGTCTCGCTAAGTAATTGTTAACAAAAAGTGTTCTAACTACCATATGATTTCAATTTTTTTCGGTTTTTCTTTACTTGTTGATAATTGATTAGCTTCTCTCAACTTCTCTTTATTAGGCATTTCATCTTCACAGGCAGAGGACTATTTTTTATATTGAAATCTTATTAATGCGTATTCGAAGTAAAACATTTTCAACCAACACGTAATATAGACATTTTTTGTTTTACTATAGAAATCGGCATTAATAGACAATTAGACATTTTTTGTTTCAACAGATTTAACCCCTTATAAAAAAATTTTTATTATTATTCATTTTAACCTATAAATTATCAAATAATTACTTTATAGCAGGGGCGTAAGTAAAGGGGGAATGGGGGGAAGTTCCCCCCAGGTGTTTTGAAAAGTTGGGAAATTTATAATTGTTGAACGTTAAAATTGAGAACTTGAATTTTTTGTAGAAGTCAATATTTTATATTCTTTTGGGAAAATAAGAACTCGAATAAATTCGAATTGATGCGTGAAGAATGACTTAGTTACGCTCCTGTTTTATAGATGAAAGAAATGCCGACTTTTTGACAAAATACCTTCGATTCTGAGAAATCTATTAAATTTAGGAAAATTATGAATACATCATTTGGAAAGCCAATAAAATATCGAACATTTCGTTCGCTTTATGTTGCTATCTATTTTCAACCCTTTCGTGGTAATTTCAATTCAAACTTTTGCAAAGCTCTACCATTAAAAGTAATGAAAATAATTTTGTAGTGTAACCGAATGAAATATAGCTTTTGTAATTCTGAACACCTTGAAAAAAATATCAAAAAGTTGTGATCACAGGTATTCAAATTATGCTAAATTAAAAATACATATTTCAAGCGCAGAACATAATACGTATGAACCACGCACAACTGGTTGAAGTTGATGAAATAACAGTGCGGGGTGTTGGACTGGTGGGGTATAACCTATATGCTATCTATACTGAACTCGCCAATCTGCCTTTTGTCCTTTAATGGAAAAAAAAGAGACCGTACATCTGCACGTTGTCAATAGGAAAAAAAGGGAGATGAACCATTATTGAAACATTTCTTCGGTATATTCCTTTTTTTAATCAATTTTACTTTCCTAAAGGTCATTGCTTCAGTCAAGGTAAAACAAATGAAATTTTTTTAAATACATAAATTATGTATTCTTTGGCCCTATGAAAAAAAGTGAGACGACAGGTATTTTGAAAAATTTTAGATATGTATTATTATCATCACATCATCAGCATTGAGCAGCTGATTTTTTTTTATTTTTTTTTTTATCACAGACTTATGAAAAATACGGTGAATAAAAAAAAAATAAGCAACCATGCAGCATTACTGGAGCTGAGTTTTTAAGTAGGGCTTGTTTAGGTTTGGAAATGAAGTTGTTAATTCCTTCATGAGTATATAAGCTACAACTAATACCAAGTCTAAAAACTCCTACCCTATTCCCTCCAAAACCGCTTAAGAAGTTGAATTTAGAACAAATGCATTATTTTATGCTATGCGATAATCATATGAACACATATTTCTCAAATTACAATTCTTGAGACTCTTCAAAATATCTTCAAATTTCGACGATCCCCCATTTTGCATCCGTTTTGACCTGAATTGAAGAGATCATATTTTGGCCATCAACTTAGCTTACACACGATGTTTAACTTTGCTAGGTCGATTTGGTGAGGAAATATGGAAAATTCATGAAATTTCCTGAAGCAATTTCCCCTCTAAAATTAGTTTTTTGCTCCAACTTCCCTCCAAATTCATTTGAGAAGCTAAAATCAGAACAGGTTAGTCATGTAAGCTCATTTTATCATTTGACACCCCAATAAAAAATTTTCCGACCTATCATGTACCTCCACACATTTTGACGTCGATAACCCCTCCTTCTCCCTTCCAGTATTATGTGTGAAAATGAATTTAAGATATAGTTTGCTTTTTATTTCCAATAATCGTATGAGTTCATATTAATTACATTTTCAATAATTTGAGGCTCCTCAAGCTCTACTTAAATTTTTATAATTCGTCATTTTGGATTCATTTTGACCAAAATGCAAGGAGTCATATTTTGGTCACCAACTAACCTCACACCCAAAGTTTGACATTTCTAGGTCGATTTAGTGAAGAGATATAGAAAATTCAAGAAAATTTATGACTCAAAACTTATTCAAAAAGCCTTTATCTGGCCTAACTTCTCTCAAAATGCACTTATGAAGCTGAAATTGAGATATGTTGGTATCTATGACGCACTCTTACATATGAAATCAATAGCAAAGAATTTGAGCTATTTTGCTCTCTACTGCCTCTCCCTCAAAATTTGAGTCTTTCATCATTTTGAAATTTATCGAAAACACAAAATAATATACTTTTCCCATTTGTAAGAAAAGTCTTTCACCAAATTTTGAGCGAATTTTATAAATACCCGCCTGCGTTACTCGTGAGGGAAAAAATATGTATACCAAAAAGTTTGAAATTTGCCAGATGATTGTGAATGGTCTGAAACCCAATGATTTGAAGACCCCACTCTACCCCGACTTTCCTTTCGCAAATCAGATAGGCTGTAATAGCTATCGTTTTCAAGTTAAAAACCCAGCTAAAAAGATATCTGTAACAATATAAAATAATTTTCGAAGCGATATTAATTATGTACAAATTGCAATCATTAAAAAAAAAACCAACCAGGTAGAACAATATAAACAAATTTCGAAGCGAGATTAATAAATTGTTATGAATTTCAACACATATAAAAGAAACCTAAAATTATTACGAAAAATCTACCTAATATAGGTTTTAAATCTATATCCCCGCGTACTATCATAACTGTAAAAATTGGGGCTGTCTGTATATTGATTCGAAACTTAAATTTGAAGAGGGATTTGTAAATGAACCAACAAACCCGATACCCCATCCAAAACTTTTTTAATCCCTAGATTTAATTTTAAATTTACAGCAGCCAAGTCAGGAATCGAAATCATGAAGCGATATACTTCCCCGTTAAAACTGAACATGCCTCAACTATAAATAAATCCCAAATCCAAATTTTGGATTTTGTGGGGGTCAAATGCTTTTGCACGTGGCCAATTATATAATGCAGCCTTCAGTTAAGTTTGTACCTCCCAAAATATATGCTGTATTGTAACAAAATCAAGTAAAACAAATGAAAATTCTGTATCCGCGGCTAATATTGTTGAAATAAATCACGGATAAAATTCAGTTTGAAAAAAAAAAAAAGAAAATCAAAAAATATGTTTAGTATTAGCATAGATTAATGATACATACACATAAATAGCCCACTGGTATATACGAATTTATCACTCATATAAATGTTCAAAAAGGAGCCAGAAAGTTTTTTATTAATAATCATCTAGAGTAACAATCGAGTTAAAGTATTTGGAAACAGCTCATTCGAAAGAGCTTGACATGAAAAATTCGTGAAAAAATGATCAGTAAAATAGGTATGGAACAGTAATGGAGGGGTAGGGGTCCAAAACTATGTGAAAATTTTTTTGTAGTCTAGGAACACCACCTGAGGGTATATAGGAGCTAAAAAACGCTTGGAGCCGAGATCATCCCTTATCCGGGTATACCCTTTGAAAAAAAATGAAAAAAGCTTTTTTGAGTATAAGGGGGCCATTTTGGTTGGTAATTTTTGGAAAAGTTGAGATTTGGTTGAGAGTCATTTGAAACAGTTTATGAATGAGTTGTCTACTTTTTTCAAGCATATTGGAGGAAACTATAAATTTTTTGAATTTTTATTAAAATCGAAGAAATACTTTTTTGAGCTTACAGAGCCTATTTCGGTAGGTAATTGTAAGTTTTGGAATTGATGAAACATGATGAAGTTTCATTCAAAATAGTTTATAAAGGTGCTCATCTGGCTGGTGTTGTTTGCTATTTTCACCCGTACTGGAGCGAGTTAAAAATTTATTCAAATTTTGAATTTCAAAAAATAATAAACGCTTTTAAATAAATGAAAAGAAACAGCTAAATATTCGTTAATTTATTCCGGCTTTCATTGCTTATACAAACTGATCTTAGAATACAGATATTGAAAAATATATTTTTATTTCGTAATTTTATTCAACCTAAAAAATGAAGACAGAACGGAGTAAAATTTAACCATTGGCGGAATTTCTACAAACGTCACTTAGATAATATAATTAATAATAATTTATTAGGGTCGAAGCGAGAATGTGATGTAGCATACTTTTTGAAAGCGGCAAAGACGAAAAAAAAGCGTCGACAAAAGCAACATTAAGGCGGTGCTTCGGAAAATAAGTTGGTAAATGCGAAAAAGTTGTTTTTTTAATAAAAAAATGAAAAAATTGGAAAAATAAATGCTTAATCTGTTGAAACGAAGTCTCTAAAATAATATATTATAATTTTAAATCATTTAGTTGCGTTACTTTTGAGAAAAATACTGCAAATGAAAATAGGATATAATTTTCATTTGCAGTATTTTTCTCAAAAGTATCGCAACTAAATGATTTAAAATTATAATATATTATTTTAGAGACTACGTTTCAACAGATTAAGCATTTATTTTTCCAATTTTTTCATTTCTTTATTTTAAAATCAATTTTATCACATTTACCTACTTATTTTCCGAAGCACCACCTTAAAAACATTTACAACATTATAACCATTATCCGCCTGAACTCAGTTGACCCACCCCATTTTTTGTTAAATGAATAGCCTGCTTAACTTGTCGTTTGAAAATGCGATTGGAGAACGTATTAACAAAAAAAAAAGATGTTCACTATCGCCAGTATGTTTTTTGTTGGTGTTCTGTTAGGGTGATTATTTAACAGAGAATTTTTTTATAGTAACCAACCCTACACTGATGGTTTAAAGGCACTTCACATTTTATTCTACATTCTATAGGTTGGCAACAATGAATGGAATACGCATCGCTGCGTTGCCAGCAGTTACCAACAGTCGAGCTTCGTTCCGAATGCCGTAGGCGAACAATCACGCATGAGTGTCACGATATTCCGCTATACGGGCATTCGGAACGAAGCTCGACTGTTGGTAACTGCTGGCAACGCAGCGATGCGTATTCCATTCATTGTTGCCAACCTATAGAATGTAGAATAAAATGTGAAGTGCCTTTAAACCATCAGTGTAGGGTTGGTTACTATAAAAAAATTCTCTGTTAAATAATCACCCTAACAGAATACCAACAAAAAACATACTGGCGATAGTGAACATCTTTTTTTTTTGTTAACAATATTTTTCACGTAATTTTTATTTAATTTTTTATTATACAAATAAATGGTGAACATTTTTCACATAATTTTAATTTTATTTTTTACTTATTTAAAAATAAAAAACAATGAAAAAAAAATGCGATCGTGAACATCTTTTTTTTTTGTTAGTACGTTCTCCAATCGCATTTTCAAATGACAAGTTAAGCAGGCTATTCATTTAACAAAAAATGGGGTGGGTCAACTGAGTTCAGGCGGATAATGGTTATAATGTTGTAAATGTTTTTAATGTTGCTTTTGTCGACGCTTTTTTTTCGTCTTTGCTGCTTTCAAAAAGTATGCTACATCACATTCTCGCTTCGACCCTAATAAATTATTATTAATTATATTATCTAAGTGACGTTTGTAGAAATTCCGCCAATGGTTAAATTTTACTTCGCTTTGTCTTTATTTTTTAGGTTGGATAAAATCACGAAATAAAAATATATTTTTCAATATCTGTATTCTAAGATCAGTTTGTATAAGTTGTCACGCTATGTATTTACTTCCGTTTTGACTGTACATTATTCAAAAATCGTCATTTTGATTGAAGAAAAATCTCATAAAGTATACATAGTCAAATAATTCCACGTTTAGAACAGCGAATCTATTTCAAGCTTATATATTTGGTGTTGAGTTGGGTGTTGATCGAAATACGATTTCAAAGGTTTAATAAAATGACTTCACCGACCGTTTCACATAGCAAGCCCACTCACTATAATAACCATTTTTTATTTATTTATTTAGCGTTTTATGTGGTATCAACGACCTTCATGTATTCTTTGGATACTGGCGATATGGCACTAATATGCGCAATGAAAGCCGGAATAAATTAACGAATATTTAGCTGTTTCTTTTCATTTATTTAAAAGCGTTTATTATTTTTTGAAATTCAAAATTTAAATAAATTTTTAACTCGCTCCAGTACGGGTGAAAATAGCAAACAACACCAGCCAGATGAGCACCTTTATAAACTATTTTGAATGAAACTTCATCATGTTTCATCAATTCCAAAACTTACAATTACCTACCGAAATAGGCTCTGTAAGCTCAAAAAAGTATTTCTTCGATTTTAATAAAAATTCAAAAAATTTATAGTTTCCTCCAATATGCTTGAAAAAAGTAGACAACTCATTCATAAACTGTTTCAAATGACTCTCAACCAAATCTCAACTTTTCCAAAAATTACCAACCAAAATGGCCCCCTTATACTCAAAAAAGCTTTTTTCATTTTTTTTCAAAGGGTATACCCGGATAAGGGATGATCTCGGCTCCAAGCGTTTTTTAGCTCCTATATACCCTCAGGTGGTGTTCCTAGACTACAAAAAAATTTTCACATAGTTTTGGACCCCTACCCCTCCATTACTGTTCCATACCTATTTTACTGATCATTTTTTCACGAATTTTTCATGTCAAGCTCTTTCGAATGAGCTGTTTCCAAATACTTCAACTCGATTGTTACTCTAGATGATTATTAATAAAAAACTTTCTGGCTCCTTTTTGAACATTTATATGAGTGATAAATTCGTATATACCAGTGGGCTATTTATGTGTATGTATCATTAATCTATGCTAATACTAAACATATTTTTTGATTTTCTTTTTTTTTTTTCAAACTGAATTTTATCCGTGATTTATTTCAACAATATTAGCCGCGGATACAGAATTTTCATTTGTTTTACTTGATTTTGTTACAATACAGCATATATTTTGGGAGGTACAAACTTAACTGAAGGCTGCATTATATAATTGGCCACGTGCAAAAGCATTTGACCCCACAAAATCCAAAATTTGGATTTGGGATTTATTTATAGTTGAGGCATGTTCAGTTTTAACGGGGAAGTATATCGCTTCATGATTTCGATTCCTGACTTGGCTGCTGTAAATTTAAAATTAAATCTAGGGATTAAAAAAGTTTTGGATGGGGTATCGGGTTTGTTGGTTCATTTACAAATCCCTCTTCAAATTTAAGTTTCGAATCAATATACAGACAGCCCCAATTTTTACAGTTATGATAGTACGCGGGGATATAGATTTAAAACCTATATTAGGTAGATTTTTCGTAATAATTTTAGGTTTCTTTTATATGTGTTGAAATTCATAACAATTTATTAATCTCGCTTCGAAATTTGTTTATATTGTTCTACCTGGTTGGTTTTTTTTTTAATGATTGCAATTTGTGCATAATTAATATCGCTTCGAAAATTATTTTATATTGTTACAGATATCTTTTTAGCTGGGTTTTTAACTTGAAAACGATAGCTATTACAGCCTGTCTGATTTGCGAAAGGAAAGTCGGGGTAGAGTGGGGTCTTCAAATCATTGGGTTTCAGACCATTCACAATCATCTGGCAAATTTCAAACTTTTTGGTATACATATTTTTTCGCTCACGAGTAACGCAGGCGGGTATTTATAAAAATCGCTCAAAATTTGGTGAAAGACTTTTCTTACAAATGGGAAAAGTATATTATTTTGTGTTAATGATGAAAGACTCAAATTTTGAGGGAGAGGCAGTAGAGAGCAAAATAGCTCAAATTCTTTGCTATTGATTTCATATGTAAGAGTGCGTCATAGATACCAACATATCTCAATTTCAGCTTTATAAGTGCATTTTGAGAGAAGTTAGGCCAGATAAAGGCTTTTTGAATAAGTTTTGAGTCATAAATTTTCTTGAATTTTCTATATCTCTTCACTAAATCGACCTAGAAATGTCAAACTTTGGGTGTGAGGTTAGTTGGTGACCAAAATATGACTCCTTGCATTTTGGTCAAATTGAATCCAAAATGACGAATTATAAAAATTTAAGTAGAGCTTGAGGAGCCTCAAATTATTGAAAATGTAATTAATATGAACTCATACGATTATTGGAAATAAAAAGCAAACTATATCTTAAATTCATTTTCACACATAATACTGGAAGGGAGAAGGAGGGGTTATCGACGTCAAAATGTGGTGGAGGTACATGATAGGTCGGAAAATTTTTTATTGGGGTGTCAAATGATAAAATGAGCTTACATGACTAACCTGTTCTGATTTTAGCTTCTCAAATGAATTTGGAGGGAAGTTGGAGCAAAAAACTAATTTTAGAGGGGAAATTGCTTCAGGAAATTTCATGAATTTTCCATATTTCCTCACCAAATCGACCTAGCAAAGTTAAACATCGTGTGTAAGCTAAGTTGATGGCCAAAATATGATCTCTTCAATTCAGGTCAAAACGGATGCAAAATGGGGGATCGTCGAAATTTGAAGATATTTTGAAGAGTCTCAAGAATTGTAATTTGAGAAATATGTGTTCATATGATTATCGCATAGCATAAAATAATGCATTTGTTCTAAATTCAACTTCTTAAGCGGTTTTGGAGGGAATAGGGTAGGAGTTTTTAGACTTGGTATTAGTTGTAGCTTATATACTCATGAAGGAATTAACAACTTCATTTCCAAACCTAAACAAGCCCTACTTAAAAACTCAGCTCCAGTAATGCTGCATGGTTGCTTATTTTTTTTTTATTCACCGTATTTTTCATAAGTCTGTGATAAAAAAAAAAAAAAAAAATCAGCTGCTCAATGCTGATGATGTGATGATAATAATACATATCTAAAATTTTTCAAAATACCTGTCGTCTCACTTTTTTTCATAGGGCCAAAGAATACATAATTTATGTATTTAAAAAAATTTCATTTGTTTTACCTTGACTGAAGCAATGACCTTTAGGAAAGTAAAATTGATTAAAAAAAGGAATATACCGAAGAAATGTTTCAATAATGGTTCATCTCCCTTTTTTTCCTATTGACAACGTGCAGATGTACGGTCTCTTTTTTTTCCATTAAAGGACAAAAGGCAGATTGGCGAGTTCAGTATAGATAGCATATAGGTTATACCCCACCAGTCCAACACCCCGCACTGTTATTTCATCAACTTCAACCAGTTGTGCGTGGTTCATACGTATTATGTTCTGCGCTTGAAATATGTATTTTTAATTTAGCATAATTTGAATACCTGTGATCACAACTTTTTGATATTTTTTTCAAGGTGTTCAGAATTACAAAAGCTATATTTCATTCGGTTACACTACAAAATTATTTTCATTACTTTTAATGGTAGAGCTTTGCAAACGTTTGAATTGAAATTACCACGAAAGGGTTGAAAATAGATAGCAACATAAAGCGAACGAAATGTTCGATATTTTATTGGCTTTCCAAATGATGTATTCATAATTTTCCTAAATTATAGATTTCTCAGAATCGAAGGTATTTTGTCAAAAAGTCGGCATTTCTTTCATCTATAAAACAGGAGCGTAACTAAGTCATTCTTCACGCATCAATTCGAATTTATTCGAGTTCTTATTTTCCCAAAAGAATATAAAATATTGACTTCTACAAAAAATTCAAGTTCTCAATTTTAACGTTCAACAATTATAAATTTCCCAACTTTTCAAAACACCTGGGGGGAACTTCCCCCCATTCCCCCTTTACTTACGCCCCTGCTATAAAGTAATTATTTGATAATTTATAGGTTAAAATGAATAATAATAAAAATTTTTTTATAAGGGGTTAAATCTGTTGAAACAAAAAATGTCTAATTGTCTATTAATGCCGATTTCTATAGTAAAACAAAAAATGTCTATATTACGTGTTGGTTGAAAATGTTTTACTTCGAATACGCATTAATAAGATTTCAATATAAAAAATAGTCCTCTAGCTGCCTATGAAGATGAAATGCCTAATAAAGAGAAGTTGAGAGAAGCTAATCAATTATCAACAAGTAAAGAAAAACCGAAAAAAATTGAAATCATATGGTAGTTAGAACACTTTTTGTTAACAATTACTTAGCGAGACGATTACTCAACAAAATAATACATGTATATGACTTGAGGCTTACAAAAAAATCATTAAGTGACTCAAATGAATTAAAAAAAGCTGAACTCCACAAAGAAGAAATTATTATTATTTTTAGAAAAAGAAAGGTGTTCTTTTAGGGGATGGAGGTGAAAGCGCAAGGCTTGATTTTTCCTTTATGACTTTCTTCCTCCTCAAGAACCAATCTGATTTTGACGAAGTTTTGGGTTTCCGTTCCAATCAACGTGTGGAAAGTCTAAAATCCAAATTCAAACCCCCAAATTCAAAATGGGGGGAAGTAGGATAAATTTTGAATAAAGTTCTTCTAAATTTCAAAATTTTCATTTTTGAGGTACCCTTACCCCTCAACTTTGACTCGAAAATAAGATTATAAAATGAAAAATGAACGAAATGTCGAGAATTTCATCCTCTTTAAAGTGGTATACAAAAGAACGCGATTACTTTATTTTTCGAGAACATACAAGGTAAAAAGTTTAAAAAACCAAAATTTTCAAAATTCATCTCAAATTTTTGGGGCTTTAGGGTCGAAGCGGTGTATTAATTTTCTTTTTAAATTTAAAAGCGAAAATTAAAATTATTAATATCTGAAAAGTGAAAAAAATCATTAGGTAATATGATACGTTTTTCGCATTTGGCGGTCCACGTCATTTCTAAATCCCAAAACCGAATATGTAAGGTGAATCTACATGAAAAACTACCATTAGGATATTCTTAAAAACTGATCGTTTTTCGTTATTATGGTATTTTTTATAGTTGAAAATTTCGAATGGCCAAAGCCTCATGAAAGAGTGAACCAAAATTGTTCAGAGTTCCATTTTAGGTGCACTGCTATGATACCTACCTATGTGCAAAAAAAAAAAAACTTTCCATCATTTTGAACGAAATGAAAAATTCATGAAAAAATAGCAATAAAATTGGTGTGGAACAAGAATGAAGATGCATGGGTACTTGGTGAAAATTTTTTTCTGAGGGGCATATAGGAGCCAAAAAGCGTGTAGGGCCAAAATCACCCCTTATCCGTGCATAGCCCTTGAAACTCAATTTACAAGATCTGCTTACAAACATCAGTATTATCATCATCTGCACCTAACGCCAGTTACTCACGATATTATTACATCATAGAAAAAGAAAAGTACCTTCTCAATTCACTCTCATACTTCTTTTTAGTTTATAAATTAGCCATATCTAGTTTAGTCAAGTTTTATGGTGCTGCTTCGGAAAATAAGTAGGTGAGTGAAGAAATGAGTGAAGAAATGAAAAAATTGGAAAAATAAATGCGAAATGCTCAAACAAAGTCTCTAAAACAATATATTATAATTTCAAATCATATTTTCGTTGCGTTATTTTGAGAAAAACACTGCCAATGAAAATTATATCCTTAAGAAACTGAGTGAACGCAATAGTGGATTTACTTTAAAAGTAAAGTCCGCTAAAAAATAAAAACAGCTACGTTATAATATACATATGCCCGCTATCTAGCGTTCAGTTATGTTACATAGTTGATGAAACTAATTTTTGGTAACATAAGAATTGTGTGCATGCACTGCTTTTCCATGATGCAAGAGAAATTTTCGTTGTTCTGAATAGGAGGGGTTGGCCTCCCTGCATTATCATTACGCTCACCCTCGATGCGTGTTACTACTTTCACAATACTCGTAGTTTTAGAGTCGAGCTTCGTTCCTAGAGCCTTCGCCTACCGTACTCATTGATAGGACTGCCAACTCTCGAAACCAAAATATAGTATCACAATTTTTGAAAACTAGCATGTTCCTCTTTAACTGGCTTTAAACTAGCTAAATGAATTTTTTATCGTCAAAAATCCCAAGAACCCTGCCCTCACGCCTTCTTACACGTATCTTCCCTAACAGATGAAAACATGAAATTTTTAAATGAAAGAATGCAAATATTCTCATTGCTCTTTCAAAAATGACACGTTATAATAATTACTTTGTTTTTAATCTTCTTCTGATGAACTGAAATTTTATGTTATTAGTGTTACAAAAATTTTTATATTGAAAAGAATTGGCAGAAATAGGTAAAAATCATCAAAAAATGAAAAAATAATGGTAATTTAAAAAAAAAAAAAAAAAAAAGATTTAAGAAAGAATGGAGATTTGAAAAAAATTGCATTTTGAACTTTTAAAATAGTTAGAAATGCTAGGTGAAAATCTAGAAAATAACATAGTTGACAACTCTGCTTATCGAAGGAACAAGAATTGTGGAACCTGTAAAATATTTTTTTTTAGCTGAAAAAATGACGATGAAGTAAATTTCGCCTAATTTTTTACATTTTTTTCATCATTCGTCCACACTTACCGACTAATTCTTGGTCAATAACTCCGCATTACGTTCACTACCATTCGGCACAACCGCTATAATGATGTGGAATAAGAAAATGAGGTCAAGGGCAAAAATCACTTTTCTAGGAAACTAGGTTTCAAATTTGACTAGTTATTTTTTTGGGTAATTTTTTTTACATTTTTTCGTGTAACATTGAACGTATATATTGGGACCCGAACGCAAAGTGGCTGACATCTAGTGGCGAAAAGTGTAACTGCTCTAGCGAGGCTGTATGGGGCATGTATAATGTAAACAAAGCGTTCATTTTCTTCGTGTATATAAAAAAATTTGCTGGCTACATGTTTAAAGTGATTTATAAACCTTAATCCGATTGGTGAAAACTACTGATAAAAATCATACATGCCCCCAAAGTGGTTTGACCTATAACAGGTTAAACCATTCCGGCTGGCCACCAAGAAATTTTAATAAATTTCTATTGGTTCTCCCAGCCACAAGAGTCTGAGAACAACAACCAATGAAAATGAAAAATATTTGGTTCTGAATGACGTCAATATGAGCAGCTAAATGTACACGTGGACTCATCACTTTTGCGGCGTAAGGGGGGAAATCGAAATTTTATCAATGCTCATTAAGACTGATGCCTTATTGGCTGTTGATATTATCAACTCACAGTTGCTCATATTGACGTCATCAGTAAACAATGCACTTGAAAAAATAAAGTTGAAATTTTTCACATGATCTCAAATGGTGTAACCTATTATAGGTCAAACCACTTTGACATGCCCCATAGAGCCTCGCTAGAACACTAGCGCTCAAGCGGTTGTTCGGGTCCCAATCGTACCTTCATGAAACTTGGTTGAAAATAAAATGGAAAATTTCATGTACTTTTTGCCTCAAAACAGGATTTTTTCTTAACCACATTTTCTGAATATCTCATGTGGTCATTTCAAAAAAAAAACCGATTGCTAGAAAAAAGTGTTTTCTTAAAATTGCGTCTTTAAGGTTAATGCAAGCCTTCTGGGCCTCTGATCCAAAAACATTCACAATCATTTTGCAATGACCAAAAGAACCCAAAACCACCATTAACTCAAAAACAATTTTTCTGCTCTTAAACTCATTTTCTTATTCCACATCACAATTAATTATTATCTATATGTATTTTCGTCTGCATTGACGATGAAATAGAAACATTGCAAAGAATATTTCTCCTAGTTTTATAAATTGGCGCCTTTAGCGAGTACAGTAGGCAAATCATCATACATGCGTATCACAAGAGTTGTTCTACATGTGGTATGAAGGAGGTCCCATTGAGATCAAACACTCAGATAGGTAAACGTAATAGATATGTATTTTTTTTTACTCAGCAAGAAATTATTTTTACAGATCGCTTTGAGAAAATGCCTCTTAGAGGTAAGATATTTTGGTATTATTGTTTAAACGTTGTTCCATTTTTTCGATATATTTATTCGATATAATTGTTTCTCATTCGCAGATGAACTTAGAGCATATTACGAAACGAAATTCTCTAGTAAATATCTTTCAATTTTTTTTCGATAATCATATAACTATGATATTTTCCTTTATATATAGCATAACTTTCCAATTTCACCAATGCATTCCTTACCAGCTTATCTTCTTACCAATTGTTTAAGAATGTCTTATTTTGAGTTTTTTTTTTTTTTTTTTTTTTTTTTTTTTTGAATTGAATGCATAAACTGAATTTTTTAAAGAGAATCTAGTTACAGAATTATGGTAGTCAGTCGAATGAACCTTAAAGAAATTCAGGAATCAGCCAAAAAAAGATCATTATGAAAAATAGAGAATTTTAGCAAAAATGAATACAGTGTGTTTTTTTTATTACTAAACCAGTTTCTATACCTTACCTGTTCATTTCATTTTCTTTGTTTAATTTTTAGATAAGTTTTTAATTTCTTTCTTGTATTTTGAGGTAGGCTGAAGAAGGGTCAAACTGTTGAAATTTTTTGTTTTTCATTTCATATGAAAGAGTGAATCACGAAGACAAACATATGCGAATTTCAGCTTCCTAAATGCATATTTGGCGTGGGAGTTAAGAGTAGAAAATGGCTTTTTGAGGAAATTTTGAGTCATGAAATTTCTCAAATCTTCCATATCTCCTCACCAAAACGACCTAAAGAAATCAAACTTTGTGTGTGAGCTTAGTTGGTGACCAGAATATGACCTCTTGAATTTGGGTTGAAATGAATACAAAATGGGGAATCATTAAAATTTGAGTGGAGCTTGAGGAGCCTCAAATTAGTGAAAATATAATTAATATTAATTCATTTCATTATTGAAGATGAGAAGTGTATTATTATCTCCTAAATTTACTTTCATAGATGATATTGGAGGGAAGAAGGAGGGGTTATTCACGAGAGGTTGAAATTTTTTTATTGTGGCGTCTAACCTATTTTCATTTTAGCTTCTTAAGTGTATTTAGAAAAGAGCTAGAACCAAAAACTGCTCTTGGAGAGGAAAAAATGGTCAAACTTCGTGTGTAGGTTAGTTAATTCAATTTAAAAATAATGATATCAGAGCATTAAAAAATAAATAAAATACAATTTCATAATACCTTTTTTTTCTCATAAGTTGTGATTAAAAAAACAAACCAAAAAACGTTGCATAGATAAGAAATAGAAAGAAAAATGATATTAATTTTCTTCGAAAAAATCTAAATGAAGCATACACCGGAAAAAAAAAAAAAAAAAAAAAAACTCCATCGTAACGAGGCCGAAAAGTATAAAGAACAACAAATTTTGAAGCATAATAAATTGTGTAGATGAAAAAAACTTTCTACTTTATACTTATGCATTATAATTTTGAGAAAAAAGTGAATGATGCGAATATAAATTATTGGTATTCTTGAATCACATATTCTGAAACTGAAACGATGAAACTCATCAAGCACCTATTGCAAAAATTTTTAGGAAAGACCTTTTCGTCTTCTTAAATTTTCTACTAAATCGCATGTCAAAGAATTAAATGAATGAATGATTTAGAGTCGAATAAATAATAACATGCCTAAATAGTCTGGATCATTTGAAATTAGCTGCCTATGTCGTGTATCGAGCAGAACTATTGCCTTTCACACGCATTGGGTGACCCGTTACCTAATATACAAAATAAGCAATTCATTTTACCAGTTTAATGAAATAAACAATTATATTGATTAGGATTAAGGCAGTGGGAAAGAACAAGAGCTTTTAATTCAGACTGTCCACCCACTCTCGGCAGTAAATTTCGGACACGAAGATTCAGTACGAAAACCTCTGCTAGTAAATACATATATTAGTTCATTTCTACTAAAATTATAAGTAATTACATACCTATACCGTTTTTTTCAATAATAATGTTACATGGCAAGTACTAGGGATTTTCATGGTATGTATGTTCGAAGATAAAATACTTACACATTTCTTGCGAAAATTTCGTACATCGGAATCCATGAAAAAAGAACTGGAACAAATTTGATGAAAAAGATAACACTACATAATTTGATGGATTCTGATCATACCTGATCGAAACTTATATTAAATCTGATTGATTTAAATTCAGAAATTAACTGGAATGAAACGTTGAAAGTTTGAAAACATTCACAATCTTGTAAATTATGAATTGAAATCATAGAGAAATAATTATTTATGTGTTATTTCTTAATCCCATAAAAAGAAATGAAAAGAAATGAAATAACGAATACTTTTTTTGTGGATGAAGGGAATTTGGTGCTTGGGGTGTTAAAATCAGCTAGATACAGTGTAGGTATACCTGACGTTCATTTGAAAATTTCAAAAGTGTATATAAGTAATCAAAAAATTATTCAAAAACATTGAAAACATGCCTTGTAATGTCTTCCGTATTGTCAAAAAATTAAAAACAAATTATACTTCTCAACTTGCTTTGATGGAAAGAAATAATCATATTTGCCTATACTTCTCTGAAAGTGGACGTAGTTGAAGTCTAAACTTTAGTGAAAATTTATTCTCGATATTATCCATTTTTCCCCAAAAAGAATGATTAGGTTTATGTTTATTATTTTATCAAATTGATCCTGCTGTTTAATATTCATTTTGAGTGTCTAAATTAGGAAATCCTTCAACGAGTAGAACAGGAGAGCATCAGCAACAAGGTGTAGGTGAGTAAATGTCAACTTATTCTTACCTAATGTAATCAGGTACCTACGTATATCTGTTCTACTAAGGTTCAATTCACCATCTTATGAAATTCAATGCTGTTATACGAAAACTAATCAAATTCATACGAAATTAAAAAGTATTTGGCTACAACTCTGAAAGTAGGTACCATTGTGGCGCAAAAGTTCAGTGAAAATTTTTTCTCATTATCATAGATTTTTTGCCCTAAGAGTGGTTAGAGAAGCTTTAGGGAGCAATTTCGCCTTCTGATACAACCATAATCTTTATGTTTATCATTTTATCAAATTGATCCGGCCATTTAATGTTCATGTTGAATGTCTAAATTAGGAACTTCATCAACGAGTCAATCAGGACCTGCACATGTAGCAGTATCTGAAGTCGCGTACACACTACCTATTAGTACAAACCCTTCCGCATACCATCCACGTGAGTAAATATCAGCTCATTTTTATTGAATGTAATCAGGTATCTATACTCATCTCATCAAATTGACCCTGCCTTTCAACTGTCATGTTGAATATCTAAATTAGGAAATCCTTTAACGAGTGCAGTAGGAGGGTATCAGCCATATAGCGTAGGTGAGTAAATGTCATTATTCTTACCTAATGCAATCAGGTATCTACTGTTCTACTAAGGTTCAGTTTACCAACTCATAAAATTCAATGCTGTTATACAAAAACTAATCAAACTCATTCAAAAACATCCATCTTACTTTGATGACGAGATAAAAAAATATTTGCCTACAACTCTGAAAGTAGGCACCATTGTGGCGCAAAAGTTCAGTGAAAAGTTGTTCTCATTATCACAGATTTTTTGTCGCTAGAAAAGCTCCCGGAGGCCATTTCGCCGTCATAAAACAACCATGTAACCTTTATGTTCATCGTTGTAGTCGCAAGACTACGTAATTTATTATTTATATATAAATTTTTTTTTGGGGGTGGGGAAATGGGGGATAAGCTACCGACGATTAAATCACCACGGCTTGAGATAGGTATAAGGACATCTCGCTTAGGCTGCGATAAATCGCAGTACACCGTGCATAGTAATTTTTGTATTTTAGAAATCAGGGTTAAAAACCGTTTCAGGTTCAGTTGGTTGTTGTAGTTGTGGTACGTGATAGTTAGGTTTTAGGTTGTGGTACTTGTGGTTTTTGAATTGGTTTTCAATTGAAAGTCAGAAATGGTCTTGAGTGGTTTTGAAATTCCAATTCCTTTCTTTTTTTGGTTATGGTTTTGAAAAAGTTTTCAAAATTTTTTCAATATAACATACTATGGTTTTTGGTTCTATTTTCTAATTTGTGATGGTGGTTAAGATTTTTAATTGAAACAAATTCAATTTTCAATTGGTTATGGTGGTTGTGGTTTTTTTTCACATTTGTATTTGCAAAAGCCCTGTTATTGTGTTTGTATGTATGTCTGTCGATTTGTACAACAAAATAAAATGACTCGAAAATTCATAAATTAAAATTTGTCTTTTATTTCCAACACTATTATTTATTTTGCTTTATTTCAATATTTTCAAATCTTCAAGTAGTTATGACTCATGAGAAAAGTAAAATACCAATGTAAAAAATTGAAAATACAAATAATAGAAAAATTTTTATTTTCATTTTAAATTCAGAAGACAGAACTTCAAAACATCAAAAGTTCAAAAGCTAAAAATGGCAAAAATCAAAAACTAAATAAACGAGGAATATAGAATTCTTGTAAGCATTATCACTTCAAAATTTGGAATTGAGATTTGTTTAATTGTTTGTGCATTGGCTATTTGGCTTGACCAGTTTGCAAAATTATTTATTCTTATATAATGTCACCTGAATTATAAACATAATTTAACTTTGAGATTCAGTTTTGTGAATTTCATAACGCAAAAATACAAAATTGAATTTTGAAACCAATTCAAACCAATTTGTGAATTGGTTGTTATGGTTTTGGTTTTTTTTTTTTTTGAAATTCAAGGAAATGATTGTTGTGATGGTGGTATTTCTAGTGGAAAACCATATATTGTTATGGTGTATAATTTTCAAACTTTTCTGTTAAGGTTATTGTTTTGTTGGTGGTTTTTATTTTGGCCATTAGTTGTGATTCTTTTTGGTGATTGTATCAAAAATGTTTGAAATGGTTTCAAATGGTTATGAAAACCCTTTCAAATTTTCAAAACATACGGTTGTGGTGGTTTTTGGTGGTTGTGGTTTTTAACCCTGTTAAAAATCCGCGCCTCAAATCGCGGTACACCACACGAACTAAGGTAAAAATATTGAAAAGCTTACCAAATTACGTAGATCCGTGAGAAAGAAAGCACATACGTATAATAAAACACTCGTATCTTATTCAAAAAAAAAAAAAAAAAAACAATAACTTTTACAACTCGCGTTCCTGCTGCAATAGTTTCTTCGTGATGGCTTCGTAAGATTTCTGTTTAATCTCGCGCTCGCAACTGAATATATAGATGGATATTTTTGGTAACCCCATATTTTTTAGTGAAAAAGGCCGGAAAATAATTTTGACTTAAACTTAACCAAATGTATTTCTTTTTTGATCTCGTCTATACATCGATGTGGAAGCGGGGGATTTTACAAAATGTGTGAGTCTGTATGGATGAATAAATGAATGAATGAATAAAATAAATAAATGAAAAAGCAAAGAATAAGAAACATATAAAAAGAAAAAACGAATTAAGCGAATAAATAATTAATCAATTAATTTGTGTATTTGTGTGCCTACATCATTTTATCAAATTGATTCTACCATTTATATTGTCATGTTAAATATCTGAATTAGGAAATCCTGGAAGGTATCATCCATATGAATCAGGTGAGTAAATATCAGCTTAGTCTTACTATATGTAGTATGTAATCACGTACCTATAACCACTTACAGTGAATCACAAAAAATTCGCACGCCTTGAATTTTTTGGGTTTTTTGTATTACACATTTTTTGACTGCTTACCTCTTGAAATCTACAAAAAACTGACAAAATTCAATGTACTATATGAATTTCTTTGTGACTCATCGTAGATCTGTTCTACGAATCAATTCATTATCTTATCAACTTTTAAACTATTTTAAAAAGCATCGAGTCATCTGAGGAATAGGCCCAAGAAAATGGTGACTGACAACATTTGTGTATTTATCAATTTGCATCTGTGTGCAGTAGGTAACCTGCTCCGAATCCGCAATTTCACTTCGGCCTTATAAAAAACAGAGAATCGTCTGGTTTATTTTTAAGAAAATAAAAAATTTGCTGAAGGTACGAAACTAGATGATATATCCAAATAAAAAGAGCACAATTTCGTTTTTTTCGTAAGTTTGTAATAGTTTGTAATAATGCGTGTTCGTTTGCTGAAGTTGAAAGTTCGAAGCTAAATTATATGTAAAGCCTAGTTACCTCACTCAAGCCCAAAATCCGTCCACCCTTGATTAGTTACAACCGCGACCTGGTAGCAGCGAGAAGGGCTATTTTTCTCGTGATGTGCATTTAAATAACTTGGGAAGTGCCAACTTTTGTAACTTCAAGTCCACGTTACTCGAAATTTTCAGCGGGACCATGGGGTTTTTAAATTGCTACCATATAGGAAATTTCACGCTCTTTTCAATGATGCATAATAAAAATCTTTTTGATCAATTTTTTTACTAGGTATGGAGGTTTTAAAGTCAAAAAACGTATTTCAGCGTTTCATGTTACTCAAAATTTTCAGGGGCACCATATGATTTTTCAATTGCTGACTTATAGAAAATTTCACGTTCTTTCCAATGGTGTATGATAAAAATCGTTTTGATCAATGTTTGTACTAGATATGGAAGTTTAATGTTGAAAATCATATTTCATCTGCATAAAAACATACGATTTTCAACACTTGAACGTCTATAGCTAATAGAAATATAGTTCAAAAAGATTTTCACAATGCATCATCAGAAAAAGCATGAAATTTTCTTCAAGATGCAATTTAAAAATCATAAGTATGATGCAACTGAAACTTTTGAGTAACGAGATATGATGTTAAGAAAAATACGCGTTTTTATATTATAGGTAAAATACTATTTTCAACTCTAAAACTTCCATAGCTAGTAAAAATATTGTTCAAAAAGATTTTTATTACACAGTATTGGAAAGAGCGTGAAATTTTCTATAGGATAGCAATTTAAAAACCATTTGATCCCGCTAAAAATTTTGAGTAACGTGAATGTAAAGTTACGAAAAGTACTCATTTTCGTGGCAGAGATACGTTTTGTAACTTCAACACCTCAATTTCTAGTAAAAATATTGGTCAAAACGATTTTTATTATACACCATTGGAAAGATCGTGAAATTTTCTATAAGATAGCAATTTAAAAACCCTATGGTACTGCTAAAAATTTCGAGTAACGTGAACTTGCATTTATAAAAATTGGCGCTTCTCATGTTATTTAAATGTACGTCGCGTCGCGAGAAAAATAGCCCTTCTCACTGCTGCGGTAGTTGCGTTCGTAACTAATCGAGGGTGGACGGATTTTAGGCCTGAGTGAGCTAACCAGTCTTCATATATAACTTTGCTCAGATGACTCGATGCTATCATAAAAAAACTTATCACACATATTCAAAAACATTCAACAAACTTTGATGGCGAGATAAAAAAGCTTTTGGTGGCCATTCTGGGCTTGTGATACAACCACAACCATTATGTATTTCATAATTTTATCAAATTGACCCGGCCGTTTAATTTTCATGTTGAAATCTAAATTAGGAAATCCTAGAGGGTATCAGCAATATGATGCAGGTGAGTAAATGTCATCTTATTCTTACCGAATGTATATCAGGCACCATCGTTCTACTAAGGCTCAATTCACCATCATATAAAATTCAAAGCTCTTATATCTTGTATTGAATATCTAATGTAGGAAGTTCATCAGGAGTTCAACAAGGTGTTACAAAAGTGTCTACATTTAATGAGTTAATGTCTTCGAACGATGGAGGTGAGTAATTATCATCTTATTCTTATCAAATGTGATGAGGTATCTAGATCTACCCAAATCATATATATTAAAAGAATTTTGAAAAAACCTTAGGACAGTACGCTAGAGCTTTATGAGGTCATAAAAATTCAAATTTTATGACTTTTTTTTGGACTTATTTGGACTTATTGTAAAAACTAAAAAAGCTACGAGGTCGGTTAATATCTCAGTGAGAAGAGCTTGAAATTTAGAACAATATCGCCTCTTACTGTACCCTTCCATCTATTATTGTTTTCCAGTTATATAAATCAACGTGTGAAACATTTTATAACAATGGTTTAAACTGAAATATTTCAAGCACTATCAGTGCTAAACTGATATAGTAAGCGAGGGAAATATTTAGAATTCAATTTACTATCGACTGATATAATAAGTTTGAAAAAAAAAAATGTTTGAAAATTTTACGCTTGCGTTTATAGGTTGCCAAAAAATTCGAGTAGATACCTATGTGTTAAAAGATATTCTTAAAACCGCTCTCCAATCAGCCAGCCTCTCCTGATGAACCGATTTTGATAATTTTTTTTAATGGATGTTTTTCAACCTCCACATATGTCATCAAGTATGGAACTTTTTCAAGAGCATTCGAACCAAAATGAAAATTCCAATTTTCTGATATTTTTTTTTTGGTTTAAGACCTTTCCCCAGTCAGTCAGTCTCTTCTAATGGACCGGTTTGGATGATTTTTTTTTAAATGGGTGTCACTGACCCCTAGATATGTTACAGAAGGCGACTCATTGTACGAAAAATGTATGAAAATAGTTTATATTTTGAAGTAATAACTGGTCTTAAGGTAGGAGAGAAAGTTTTACTCTCACATATAGGTTTAACTTCAGCAGATACTGTGTTCCTTTTTATCTTCAAACGTAGGCAATTTCCATTCCGGTCGGCATTCTACATGACTATAAACAAGTCCCAAAATCAAACACTTGATCGAGTAGGTCTCTATTTACCAGGGCCAGTGTTGAGTCACAGCCAGTTATACGTGGCCTTATCCAGAGCCAAATGTTTCGAAAATATAAAGGTGGAAATTACACCAAAAGGCCGTCTAACTAAAGATGTTGTGTGGAAAGAGGTGCTTTAATAATAAAACTTCTTATAATTGAAGACCTGATTTCCAAAGTGACCTAACTGCAAAATTAAGATTTTCGAGTTAGCGATGCTACCTGATGTTAAACCATAATTACTACCTATATACATCATCTTCAACCACCAGGCATAATTATTTTAGTCCAGAAGCGACTATTTCGGTGATTCTTAACGTGGATATAAATGCAAAATGGGTAACTGTTTTTTCGATTTTCTCTCGAAATGAATTTTTTGCAGTTAGGTCACTTTGGAAATCAGGTCTTCAATTATTAATGAAACTTTTCGAAAACCTTCGAAATTCTTTCCAACTTTTTTGGGGATTTCTTCATCAATATTCTTAATTCTTTTTGCATTATTTGACAACATTTATTCGATTTTACTTGACACAATTGAAATTTCTTCAATTCTACTGATGTAACATCTCCACTTTTTTTTTTTTTTTTTTTTTTTGATTTTTCAAATAAGAGAATTTATCTCGAGCGAAGCGAGAAATAGAGCAGCACGAGCAAAGGGCGCGAGCCAGGGGTTTCCCCCTAGTCAATTCTGAAAGACAATTCATTTTCTTATCAAATTTTATGCTGTTATAAAAAGGCAATCCAGCTCATTCATAAGAAAAGCAGCCCATCTACTTTGATGACTAGATACAATTTACAAAATCAAAAAAAAAATAAGAATTTCCCAATCATTCGTTGCAATATCTTTGTTTTTCCTAAAAAACTCAGCTACTGAATTTTAAAGCATGTGCATCTCGTTCCCACTCAGCGAAAAGATAGTATGTCCAGAAATAGCGATTTTTAGTTAATCGTATCATTGGAAAGAGAATTTCAAGCTTTATCGTTTGGTAATATTGACATTTATCAAAAAACACTTCTAATATTAAATAATCGCTACTAAAGAAAGTTATATGTTCAATGTTGTCATTAAAAATAAGTGGGATAAGGTTATATGCAGTGGCGGAGATATGATTTTGGCGCCCCTAAGTAAAATGGAAGAAGGCGCCCCACTTAAAAAAAAGTTTTGTACCTATTTTGTGATTTTCATTCATTCTACAAGAACATGCGGATTATAAAGAAAAAAAGGAATTTCAACTAAGAGTATTTTGGGGCGAGGTGCATGGGATGGCGAGCCCAGCCTTTGGCGCCTGTAAGCATTGCTTCCTTACTTCACCTATCACCGCCACTGTATATGTCCAGTTGTAATAAAATTAATGTGCATGGAATAAAAGAAATTTTAAAATTTATATAATTTTATTACATTGCTCAATATTTTAATCCTAATGAAAATTGTTTTGAACGAATTTCTCATTGCAAAAAATGAATTTATTTTTGGTCATATGTCCATGCATAGGGAATAATGCCCATCTCTTTGGTAAATAATGGTAGTATGTCCAACCTCGTCTTAGTTTTTTCAGTTTTTATTAATAAATTACGAAGAATGGTTCAAACAAAGATATTGGAAACTAAGATCCAATGTTATACGAAAAAATGTTTTGATAAATCCCCATCCAATTTTACTTCGTATTCATTTACCAACACTTGCAAACCTTATTTCGTCGATATCTCAGAATGCTTTTTTGGACATACTATCTTTTCGCTGAGTAATAGCGATCTTTACAGCCGTGTATTAAGGTACAGGCATCACAAGCACGTGTTTGTGTCCGCGCGCCAATGTTTTGAATTAAAAAAAAAAAAAAAAAAAAAACAAGTCATAAATTAATTATCACTTCATAAATAGAAAAGATGAAAAAAATTGAAATACCGAAGAAGAATAGAATTCAACAATCGTATAGGTGGTTTATCAACTCGAAATTAAATTTAGTTTACCCAATCATCGACATCATTTAAAAAAAATGTTTGTGTACCCCAGCATCACCCTTGATTATGAATTTACGACTTGATAATTAATAAATTTGCTGAACTTACAGCACGAAAAAAAATTGTAGTGTACGAGTAGGTCCCTATTACCATAGATGAATGTGCTATTACTTATAGTTGTAGACTGTATGAGTATTAGGTACCCAATTATACACCGAGTGATCCGTGGCTGTGTGGTTTGCATGGCAGTGCGTACGTAGATCTGGTGGTTGTGGGTTCGAACACTTCTTCTGCTCACGTTTCTTTTATCGATTTTTGGGTCAAGTTTTTTGTTATTCTTTGTTTTTTATATTATTTTATTGCTATAATTTTTACATTACCATTTATTGCATCCTTCGAACTTTTAGACCTACGTTCCTTACCTCAAAGTGGGTTTAGGTTAGCTTGTTTCGCGTGTGTAGTGGAATTATGCCCCACCCCATACTACTTGACCTTATTCGCGTCTTCAGCAAACTGGCACCCGACTTCTTCCCGAAGTGTTACAAAAAAACTCCTTCTACCAATTCGACTGAACACATATGCATATGCAAGTTTCATATATATGCTGGGGTAAAAAAAATTAAGCATGTTATGTCCGCGCGCAAGTCATGTCCGCGGGTGCATCTATATTAATTTATATGGATGCTTATCGTTAGTTCTAAAATTTCTTTAGAATCGGCTCTGAGTTTGATAATGCATGCCGACTGTTGCTCACTTACTTGTTTTACTTTTCTTGATTAACGTGCTATGTACTGCAACAAAGGCTAGAGGCACGGAGAAAATGTAGAAGACTAAATGAGGGGAAGGAGGGAAGTGATTTTAAGGAAGCGAAACAGGATATCTTTTGTCTTTTTGCTCTTTCCAAGAATTTCGAGAAGGGTTGAGGGAAAAGAAATACATGACCGCGTTTTCGAGTTAAGCACAGTTTAATACATAGAATGCGGTGGACAGTGACTGGAGCATTACAACTGTTACAATTGAGAGGAAGGGTTTGGGAAAGGAGATAAGAGTGAGAAATTTGTGCATGACTAATACGCAGATGGCATATCTGCTCTATGAATTAATTCATTACTTTATCAAATTTTATGCTGTTTACAAATACAATAATATTGAAGTCAAAGCACAAACACAAAATAAATTGTCCATACTTTTCAACTTACTTTGCTAATGAAAAAGAAAACGTATTTCCCTACAACTTCGGAAGTAGGTACAGTTGAGGAGTAAAATTTTAATGAAAATTTGTTTTTAATACGAACGATTTTTTGCGCTAAGAATCGCTCTAAAAGCTCTCAGAGGTAATTTTGACCTACTAGTATAATTATATCTTTTATTTTCATTATTTCATTAAATGATCTTGCTATTTAATTACACATCATGTTGAATTTCTAAATTAGGAAATCCATTAATGGTTCCAAGAGGAAGGTATCCACGTATACCAGGTGAGTAAATACCATCTTATTCTTCTGCATCTGTTCTAAGAATCAATTCATTATCTTATCAAATTTTAAACTGTTATAATAGTATATATCACCACTAGGGAGGTAAAAGTGATTCTTAGGCAGTGTGAGGTTTGTCACCCGAGCAAAGTGAGTCACGTGAGTCTAGAATCAATTTTTCTCCCGAGTAGTGAACGAAATTTCTCCTAAATGCGGGAGAAAAGCGCTCGTTTGAGACCCGAGCAATTAGCGAGCGAAAAACATATTTACCTACATCTCGGGAAGTAGGCATAGTTGAGGCGTAAAAGTTTGGTGGACATTTGTTCTCAATATGAACGATTTTTTGCTCTAAGCATTGTTCAAAAAGCTCTTAGAGCCCATTCAAATCTTTTAGAATAATTATATCTTTAATTTTTATTATTTTATCAAATTGATATTGCCAATAAGTCATTATATTGAATATCTAAATTTTAAATTTCACCACCACTTCAATCAGCTGGTCCACCGGTCCATTCATCATTCCCTTCAAACACTGCTCCAATGCAGCCTCAATTAGATCCAAGTGAGTAAATTATTATCGTATTCATACCGAATCAGAGGCGTATTAAACATTTTTTACGCACTAGGTGACTTGGAGCTGACACCTATTTCTCTCCTTAAATTTTAAGTATTCTAAGGTTTGCATAGGAGAAGGGAAGGGGAAGAATTGGCAAAATTTGTAAGTAAAATTTGTCTAAATTTATATTAACATAAAATGTGAAGAACACCATTTCTTTTTATTTTTCGACTCTTTCAAGATTGAGTGAATCTGATTCCGATTCATTATTTTTATTTTTATTTTCATGATTTAGAATTTTTATTATAATAAAAATCAAGATTTTTAAATGGACCCCTGAAATGTTGCCGCAATTACCTTTGGGTTAATAAGTCGCTGCTTTCAATTTTATATGAAAAATGTAATAATTTTTTTAATGAGAATCATAGAAATAGGTATTCCAAGATTGTGATTTTTTTGAGATAAGTATCTATGAATTTTCGATTTTTTTAATGGGGTAATCCGCCCGTGAAAACATGAAACTATTTTTTCACCTGGTAAGATCATTGAACATTACTATTTTTTTTTTGGTTCGCATAAAGTTATGGATCATTAACTTTTTCATCATTAAATTTTTTATTATTTTTTGAATTGTAGAATTTTTACGTACATATTCTAAAAAATAAAAAAATACAATATTTCGTTAAAAAAAAATGCGCCACTAAAATGTTTTGCTCTGGGCGTTGCCTAGTCCACCTCATGTTAATACGTCTCTGTACCAAATGGGAGTATTTGTATATCTATTATAAGAATTCATTCATTATCTCATTACACTTGGGTCTCTTTGTTATGCATACATCTCGCTAATATCAATGATGAAAACTTATTTAAATTTTTCATTTTTCAGGTGGTTTTTATAACATTTCCTTCAAGTAAGTTGAAAAACATGAGTGTAATTAACTATAAATGTATATGCACAAGACAGAGAGAGCAGTGAGAAAGGAGGCAGATTGCCTCATGCCCAGGTTCTCACGAGAGTCCATTGAACCAAATTTCAACTTTTAGAATTATAGATACATCTTGTTTTAATTGGATTAGAAAAAATAAAACATTGAAAAGCAGACCTTGAAAATTATTTTTACCCCTTCGCCAATTCTAACTCTAGTGGCCTTGTATTCATGCATAGAGTAGTTATAGTAAGTGGTCTGGGTTCTGATTGGTCATATGTTAGGCGCGTAACGACCAATCATAAGGCTAGAATGCGATAAAATGTAGGTAGTTTCATTTCTACCTTCCTAAATAATATCGTTCAGTCTTCAGCGAACGACTGAAATTCGTTTGCGATATGAATCATCAGCTGATTCGCATTTTTATTTTAAGAGTAAGTCGAGGTAATGTAACACTTTCCAGCTTGCTGATTGGTTGTTACTGGCGTGAGATATGACTAATTAGAACATGGGCCACTTATTATAACTACTCTGCAATGTGTCCAACTGATTTTAACACCCTCAAGCGCCAGATTCTCTTCATTCGCAAAAAAGTATTCGTTATTTCATTTCTTTCTATTTCTTTTTACAGGATTAAGAAATTAACACATAAATAATTGTTTCTCTATGATTTCGATCCATAATTTACACGATTATGAATGTTTTTAAACTTTCTTCCAGTTAATTTTAGAACACGGATTTTGGAAAAAATAAATTTCAATCAATCAAATGAGCAGTAAAAAATTATTTAAATCATTAAATTTGAGTTACCAAAGTCTTAACTTGTATTATTTATTATGCTATAATGAAGTCAAACAAAATGAAATAGGTGGTATTGTTGTTTATGAAAGGGAATTTCGTGCTCGGGGTAAGACACAGCGTATAGGTTTAGATGTTTCTTTAAAATTTGTTCTCAATGTGAACGTTTTTTCGTTCTAAGAATCGTTTGAAAAACTCTCGAAGGCTATTTCAACCTTTTAGTATGCTGTAACCATTAGGGTGGAGTGAAAAAAAAAATTTCTTGGATTTTGACCAAATTTGGTGCGGTGGTTTACTTAGGGTCGTAGACCTCCTATAAAATTTTGAGCCTCCTATGTGAAAGAGGAGAGGAGCATAAGGTACCTAAAGTGCATCCTATTACTTTTTTTAACGCTGTTTTTTGTGTTTTTAAGCCAATCAAAATGAGGTGAGGAATCATTTGTAGCACTTATAAGGTGCAATATGAGTTTCTACATCTTCCTAGACCATCGCCATCCATCTTGGATCAAAAGTCAGATTGCTTCGTTGCAGATCGCGATATTTCAATATTATGAAATTTTTGCTGACTCTGTATCAATTATTTTTTGACTCGGTAATTTTCAACCTCTAGAAGCGTATTAAGAAAAACTTTTTCAAAATTTTCTATATCACTGTGGTCAGTAGTAGATCGCAATATTTTAATATTGTGAAATTTTCACTGGCTTTGAATGAATTATTTTTTCGCCCGGGAACTTCACGAAGTTCTTTTTTCTTAGTTACTAGAAATAAATTTTGAAAGAATTTTTGAAAATCTTTCGATACCAGTGCAGCCAACTGCTTATCGCGGTATACTATACCAATCAAAACTGGTGGCGTCGTCCTTATTGCTTTTCGAAATCAGTCGTCTCTGTGTAATGAGTTGCTTCGAAATTGAATTCAGTTTCGTCGAATGTTTGTAGCGTAGAAGTTTTTTTTTTTTATAATTTTCCTAGTAGCTGGAAGGCTTTCTGTGGAATCTGTCACGATCGCAAAGACCTAATTTTCAGGGTGGCAAGATACGCGTTATCATACGACTTAATACGTACGATAGATTATTTCTTTTATTTTTCATCAAAATTGCTCGAAAGTTCGATAAATTTGAAAAAAATTTGGGCCTCGTGCGTCAGAAGTAGGTTTAATCTAATCTAGAAAGAAAAGGAATCCAGCTATTAGGAGCATCAGAAAAAACCTTATACATTACGAAAATACGACATACCGCAATTGAACTTCGAAGCAAATCATTACACTGACATGATTAATTTTAAGAAGTATGAAATGACGATACCACTAGTTCTGATTCGTTACACCGCGTACAACATCCCAAACTCTCCAAATAATAAACAAGTTTTCGATAGAATGGGGAAAGTAGTGAGTGAGGTGTCGAGTGCAGTGTGTGAAGAGAAATGTGAAGGGTATATTGCGAATAAATTGAGAAACCGAACATTTAGGAAAAAATTCAATACAAAAAAAACTATCTAAAGAAGAACAACTTTCAACAACCTTTTACGTTCCTTATTCGATCACTTATGATTTACAAAATATGTAGGTAATATTCTCAACGTAAAGGTATTTATTTTTATGGTTAATTAATTTGCTTTGTTCAAGTTTAACCCGTTGTTATACTTGCCAAATAAAACATTCTCATTTTTTTTCCTTTTTTTTTTCAAAGTATACCTACATGTATACTTTTCATGCAGTTGATAACCCTGCATCAAAACATTTATAAAAATATGTATTCGAAATTCACTTCAATAATATAGCGATAGGCAACTGGCTGCACTGAAACTGTAAATTTTTTATTTCATTTTCAAAATTTATATCTATAATATGGATCGAAGAAAATTGATTGAATTAACAAGCGAAAAATAATTCAAACTTTTTGAAATTTTCACGATACGAATTAGAATGTCACGATTAGCAGCTGGTTACTTTGGTACTGAAACATTATCAAAAATTCATTCAGAATTTATTTCTAGCAGTTAAGAAAAAAACCTTTGTGAAGTTTCCATGCGAAAAAGTAATCATTCATAACAGAAAAAATTTCACAATATTTGAATTTTGCGATCTAGTACTGGCTACATTGATACAGAAAGTGTTCAACAAGGGAGGTGATTGTCCAGGAAGATGCAGAAACTCAAATTTCACATTTTAAGGGTTAAAAAGGGTTTCTCACCCCATTTTGACTGGCAAAAAACACAAAAAATAGAGTTTTTATAATAGGAAGGTGTACCCTCCTCTTCCCAAAACGGGGCTCAAAATTTTTTGCGAGATCTCCCACTCAAAGTAAACCACCTCACCAAATTTGGCCAAAGTTCAAGATATGTTTTTTCTTTTATTTCACCATAATAACTATATTATGCTTTGTTTTTATTATTTTATCAAATTGATATGGCCAATAAGTTATTATGTTGAGTATTTAAATTCTAAATTTCGCTACTAGCTCAATCAGCGCGTCCATCTGCACCTTCATCTTCTTCAGCAAGGCTTCAAGAAGATCCAAGTGAGTAAACATCATCTTATTCATATCAAATGTAATCATGTAGGTACCTAAATATTTGTTCTAAGAATTAACTCATTACCTCATTATATTTGAGTCTGTTATTTCATTAGTGTACACTCTTCATAATACCTACTTATTGCTAATATCAGCAATGAAAAATTATTCAAATTCTTTATTTTTCAGACAGTGGCTTTATAATCTTCAAATAGAGAAATGGGCGGAGGAGGCAGATTGCTTCATACCCAGGTTGCTGGTGCGAGTTGGTCATCCTCGAAATCATCTCAACCGTTAGAATTATAATTTAACATGAAGTAACTTTTTTTTTGAAGAAACCATCTGTGTTTCAATACAAAATGACCTAATCTCACATAATTTAAAGTTTTATACTATATTCTTACCCCTTCTCCAATTCTGGCTCTACTGGCCTTGTAAATATGCATGGATTTAGACTCTAATTTTTATTTCATTGTTCTAAATAGAAAGTATAGTGAACGCTGTCATACTCGAAGGGGTAGTCAACAGATGCGACGAGGAGTCTACCTAATTCTTTCGAGCAGCGCCGACTCCTGCGGGCATCAGAGCGTGTGATTTTAACCAACAAAACAAACAACTCCCTTTAACGGAACAATAGCGTGTAAATTCATAAAGGCTTAAGTTGGTTACAAGTAAACATAGTTCTAAATCTACCTTTCATACAAAGTTCATCGACACATTACCAACGAGTAGTAAACTACTACGTTGGTGACGCACGCTACAAAAGTAAAGAATCAGTAACCACATAGTCCATAATGCGTTACCGCATGTATTTTTATACATTGATTTCACGCTCTTTCCAATAGTGAAAAGAAAAACAAAATCCATCCACAACTTTTTGAGATATGACCGATCAAAGTTGAAAAGTCGCGCGTTTTTATAGATATGTAAACCTCGTTGTGTAAAATTTCGATGAAAATATCTCGAAATTTGTCGCGGTACCCTATATTTTTAGAATTGCTATTTTATGTAAAATTTCACGCTCTTTCCGATAGTGAAAAGAAAAAAAAATCCATCCATAACTTTTTGAGATATGAGCTATCAAAATTAAAAAGTCGCGCGTTTTTACAGATATATAAACCTCGTTGTGTAAAATTTCGATGAAAATATCTCAAAATTTGTCGCGGCACCCTATATTTTTAGAATTGCTACTTTATGTAAAATTTCTCGCTCTTTCCGATGGTGAAAAGAAAAAAAAAATCCATCCACAACTTTTCGAGATATGAACGATCAAAGTTGAAAGTTCGCGCGCGTTTTCGAAATACGTAAATTTTAAATAACATGGGAAGCGCCAATTTTTATAACTTCAAGTACTCGTTACTCGAAATTTTCAGCGGCACTATATGATTTTTAAATTGCTATCTTATAGAAAATTTCACGCTCTTTTCAATGGTGTATAATAAAACAATCTTTTTGACCAGTATTTCTACTAGATATAGAAGTTTAAATGTTGAAAATCGTATTTCACCTATATAAAAACATATGTTTTTCAAAATTAAAACCCCCATATCTGGTAGAAATATTGATTAAAAAGATTTTTATCATACACCATTGGAAAGAGCGTGAAATTTTCTATAAGATAGCAAATTACAAACTCTGTGATGGCGCTGAAAATTTTGAGTAACCTGAATGCAAACTTACGAAAAATACGCATTTTGACAGCTAAGATGCGTTTTTGGAATTTATAACCTCCATATCTTGTAAAAATATTGATTAAAAAGATTTTTATTATGCATCATTGGAAAGAGCGTGAAATTTTCTATAAGATAGCAATTTAAAAATCATATAGTGCCGCTGAAAATTTCGAGTAACGAGTACTTGAAGTTATAAAAATTGGCGCTTCCCATGTTATTTAAAATTTACATATTTCGAAAACGCACGCGAACTTTCAACTTTGATCGTTCATATCTCGAAAAGTTGTGGATGGATTTTTTTTTCTTTTCACCATCGGAAAGAGCGAGAAATTTTACATAAAATAGCAATTCTAAAAATACAGGGTACCGCGACAAATTTCGAGATATTTTCATCGAAATTTTACACAACGAGGTTTACATATCTATAAAAACGCGCGACTTTTCAACTTTGATCGGTCATATTTCAAAAAGTTGTGGATGGATTTTGTTTTTCTTTTCACTATTGGAAAGAGCGTGAAATTTTATATAATATAGCAATTTCGAAACTATAGGGTGTCGCGACAAATTTCGAGATATTTTATTAAAAGCCGCGCGAAGTTGCGTTTTCCCCATATAAACTCGTGCAAATTATTTTCTCAAACCCAGGTACTATTTCCTGAAGCGCTGCGATGCGGCAGCGTTGGTTCTTAATCGACTGTGGCCAGGTTTTTCAGGGTAAGTGACTATACTTGTTCTTTTATATTACTTTGACGCTGTCATACTCGAAGGGGTAGTCGACAGATGCGATGAGGAGTCTACCTAATTCTTTCGAGCAGCGCCGACTCCAGCGCGCATCAGAGCGTGTGATTTTAACCAACAAAACAAAGAACCCCCTTTAACTGAAGAATAGCGTGTAAATTCGTAAAGCAGTGTTGCCAACACAAATGGAAAAAAATCCCCGAATTTGACGAAAAAAAATCCCAGGTACGGGAAAAAATCCCAGATCGTGTTTTTAAAATGAGAATCAACATTTTTTTAACCTTGCATACCAGGCTAATGGGTACACTTTACTTGCTCCTAGTTTCCTTCTATTCAAGTTTTAGGCATATTCGCAGAGGACATTTTATGTTCTTCTAGTTGAACACTATCGACTATATAAAAAAAATTCCAAAGAATCGTCATTTTTTTCACACTGTGTACCGGGCTAATAGGTACACTTTACTTGCTCCTAGTTTCCTTCTATTCAGGTTTTAGGCATATACGCAGAGGACATTTTATGTTCTACTCGTTGAGCACTATCGACTATGTTATAAAAAAATTCCGAATTCATCAAAATCCCCGAAAAATCCCAGCCTTTTTTTCAACTGAGTAAAAAATCCCTGAATTCAGAGAAATTTCCCCCGAGTTGGCAACTCTGTCGTAAAGGCTTAAGTTGGTTATAAGTAAACATAGTTCTAAATCTACCTTTCATACCAAATTCATCGACACATTACCAACGAGTAGTAAACTACTACGTTGGTGACGCATGCTACAAAAGTAAAGAATCCGTAACCACATAGTCCATAATGCATTACCGCATGTATTTTTATACGTTGATTTCGACGGATTTTAACCCGAATTATGTTTATTATTTATATTATTATAATTTAGTTGAATATTATTATGAGAAATAAGAGTTTAAAGTTTATACTTTTATGGCTGTTTATTGTACGAATACATTTATTTAATATTATAGTTTATAACAATAACTATAAGTTTTCCTATTATTTAGATAAAGTTATTTTAATTTTTTTAGTTTAATCCACATTGTCTACGTGGAATCTTTCTGTTTATATTTATCATTTTATTTTTATATAATTAAGCATATAGTTGCGTTTTAATTAAATATAGTTTTTCAGCATGTAATCATTAACATTTTTCTTTGCCCTTTTGCATATTATAAACTCCTCGTATTCAGAAATGCGAAAGAAAGGAAGTTGTAGCGCGTAAATTGAAGGTTTAAAAAAAAAACAACGCACTCATGTTATTTATTAACTAATGTGTAATTGTATTTAGCATATTGAGGACAACGAAAAACATATACATAGGACGCGGATAATAATCAATTAACTTTTGAAACATGATAAAATAAGAGATTACAGATAGTAAAATGCAAAATAGTGAGCGCAGAATATAGATCTCGATTAATAAAGCTTGTAACAACTACATATAACGCATTTCATATACACTCACGACTTATAATATGAGATAAAAAATGTATTATAAACGAATTTCAAAATTATAATAAAGATTTAAATCTTCTGTCTCCTATGAACCTCGATCGTTAAATCAAATAATTAGTAATTTATACTAAGCGTGTTATATTTAAAAAAAATGAAATCCAACTTTTCAACAAGAGGCACGGATAATCAAAGAAACATACGAGTATATACCGTGCGTTGGATTGAGGATTGAACTGCATTTAGTTGAAGTATCAAATTCCCTTCTACGATGCTTCTATAGACAGTGTTGCCATATCAAAAATGAAAAAAGTCGCTGTTATGCATGTTAAAAGTCGCTAAATCCTGCTGTAGAAAGCGCTAGACCTTACGCTAAAAATGTGAATTCAATTTTTACAAAAACTTGCAAACTAGTAATTTTTTTTTTGAAGCATGAATGAAGAAGATTAAAAACATAAAGACAAAATATTGATATTAACCCTTCAAAGGTGCCTTGTGACTCAAGTTTCAAGGTAGGTGACATGACGGCTGTCAGCCGCACTATTGATATTGGAGGAAAATATTTCTGTTAATTATTTTTATACAGGATTCGAACAGTTATTGATAAAATGATATCGGTCTACGCTTCACTTCCATAAATGGCTTCCACAAAAAAAGTTTCTTAGACCCTAAAGATAGCTAAACAAAAAATCAGAATTAATTCACTAAACAGTACAATTCAAAACTACTTCTAATTGCAATGTATTTTAGAAGTGGTTTGCGCCATAGTTATGACTTAATATTCGGTTCCATTTTTTTACATGAATGAAAAATTCATCAAATTGTTTTAGAGTAGCCCATTTTTTTTTTTAATTTCTATGGAAACTTGGATAATTTCAAGTATTGTCTTTTATATATACTTACTGTATAAATGTGTTTGTTCCTACCTATATTACTCAACTAAGCGTACACACACAAAATTCCAGCAATACTAACAATAACAATCAACAACTGGCGTATTATGAAAAAATTCTGATGTCATCAGCCGTTGTACTAATCCACGTTTACAAAAACGTGTACCGAAGTTCCAATTTTGGCTCTAAAACTCATCATAATTGCTCATATGAAAAATAATGTTCATTTTTTTCCTGTTGTAAAAGTACGCACGTACAAAAATGTGTAATTCATTTTTTGAAAAACAACGAATGCGCGTTTTATTTCAATTTTTTTAAAAATTAAAATTTATAATTGGAATATAAAGTGCATAAGGAACACAATAAAAGAAAAATCATCGAGTAATTTATACATTTTTTTAACGGGTTTAAGCATAAATCAAAGCGAGTATTTAAGGCCGAACATGTTCACCTCGTGTAACTCGCGCCTGGCGAATGCGAATGCAACGAACATGTTTTACAACGCGCTTGTCATTTGCGAACGTTGAAGATTTTCGAATTTGTAACTCGCGATTACAACCTTATTTTGAGTCCATTCTTTTTGAAATTTTTATACATTTTTATTGTTTTATTGTCAACGAGTTGATGAAGAAAAATTGTTCAAAAATGAAAAAGAAGAAAAAATACAGAAATTTTGGTTTTTCTTCACCCCCTCCCCCAAATATGGTCGAAAATCGTTAAAAATCTACACGAATACTTGGGTAACCACAACGCAAATAATGTCCAGCTTATTTTTGAAAAAAAAAAAAAAATTTAACGATTTTTGATTTTACAATGCTACTTTTGAGTCAAATTTGAGGTGTAAGGGTGCCCCAAAAATGAAAAATGGTAAGAACATGAAAAAATCGATTCATACTCTAAAATCCATTTATTAAAAAAAAAATGTAATTTTGAAATTTAGGAGAGCCCTATTCAAAATTTTAATCCTCCTCCCCCCCATTTTGGATTTGGGGGTTTGGATTATAGTTAAAAACCATCTACACGTTAATTCAGACGGGAAACCAAAATTTCGTCAAAATCGAACCAGTAGTTGCGGAGGAGAATCATAACAAAGAAAAAACCAAACTTTGCGGTTTCATATATGTATATAGATATAGATAGATAGATGGACCGAGCTAGTAATGTAAAACAAACAAAATAATGTCTATAATAGTAGATTGCTTCTGATTGGTTGCTAATGTATCATGCCTGCCCTCCGCCCAAGTTTGTTGTTATCAAAGTAAACAAACTGTTACTTTTGCGAATGAAAAATTTTTGTGAAATCTGAAATTTCATTCTTCTCGTTATCAATCATTTTAGCGCGAAGGCTAACCAACCAATCAGAGAGACGTTCTAACATAATTTTATATTTGATAGCGTTTTCGTCTGAGTTCAGCCGTAGTAGCTCAGTCCACGTTAGTAATATGTAATATCGAGCGTCCAAGTAATTCGGGTACAATCAGCGCAAAAATATCTGTTTGTTGATAACATAATAAGAGTTAAACTACAATTTATAAATCGGAAATTATTTTTAAAATTACTTTGATGAATTTTAAGGCTGATAAATTCATTTCAACTGCATTACAATTTCTTTGCATTTGAAAAAATCAATTTTCAATAATTGGAAAAGAGATTTTTGCGCTGATTGTACCCGAATCACTTGGACGCACGGTATATAGTCAAAGAGAATAACGGTTGTTCGAGAAAAATCTTGAACAAGCAATTTTTTTGATTTCTCTTTGGAAGGTGATGTGGAATCAAATTACTGTCTGGCCTTTTGCGTTTCCGGTTCCAGCCAGCCACAATAATCATCAAAGTGAAAAAAATTCAACCTCTCCTCAGCTCCTTCAGTGAATAGGATGGGAAAATCATCATACATGAATGTCATGTGAGTAATCGTACATGTGGTATGAAGGAACTCAGATTGAAATGAGACGCGGAGTATACATTGCTAATGTTCTAGTCTTCAAATACCTCGTTATTACTTTTACTCATCTTGTAATTAATTTTACTCGTTTTTTAAAAGAAAATCGTACAAAAAGGTGAATCTTATTCAATAACATAATATGTGAAATAATAAGTATGTAATTTTCGCGTAATGATTTATTGAGTTTATACGATTTAAAAGACGAATAATGCTGCGAATTGTACTAAATTCCAAGGTAATTAATAACTATGTATATCATATTAATATATTATGCATTCGTTTGTTACCGTTAGAGCTAGAGGCATTATGCGTTAATTCTGAGTCAACAAAGAAGTTATAAAAATTCAACTATTTGAAAAATATTAAATTGAATTTTCACGAAAACTACGAGTTTTTTCGCAGAAAAGCAATAGCACCGTGAGAATAAAAAATATTCACGTATTAAATAAATAGATAATCATGACATCGAATAAATGAGGAGAAAAAATTGATAAAGTAAAATTCACTCTTCACGAGTATTTTAAAAATTACACGTTCATCTTCTATTAATAAATCTGCACTAATCAACAAAAAAGCTAGCGGCGTTTACGCTATTAACAACATAAACAACCAAATAGATATGTTAAAACGAACACAAAAACACAAGGGCAATTCAAAAGAATAAATATAAAACAGCGATAACACTTAATCTACACCCCGCTAACGAGGAAATAAAGGATTGGAAACGGTAACTAAAAATGAATACCTAAAAATAAAAAATAATAAATAAAAAAAAAATCTGATATACAACCAGAGGAGAGTCAATAATAAGAATATAAAATGATACGAAAAAAATTACATTATTAATACGAAGGACAACTTTAAAAAGAGGAATACTAATAGAACGAAAATTTCCGTTACGAGTTCGACTCGTCCATCATGCTTATCATAGTTTTAACCACTGCTGCCGCACTCATCGATGCAAATGGCTGCCATTCGGATCTCTTGGTACCATCTCTATAATCAGCGATACCTCTAACGATAGCAAAACTCTCGCGACAACTACCAATAACTGATTCGATTACGGAATCGAATTCCGAATCGAATGCCAAAGCTGAACTGTGTAAGGCGAATGCTTGTCTCAGTTGTTCGTCTCTAGCGACCACACGTCCGGCTGCTATAGGACCGGTATGGATTCTTGGAATGCCTTCGAATCTATAAAAATTGCTTTATTTAATATACGTATATTTTCAACATCCTAAGGGTGATGAAGAAAATATGGTTTACTTATTGTCGCCATCCGATGGTACTGGGTGAGCTACTTCTATGATGGCTTTTTCTCCGATACACATGTATAATTTATCCGAGTCGATGGAAGGTCGTGAAAAATCTTGATTATTTTCTTTCTTCAATGATTTCTTACCGTGTTCTATGTACTTCAACCATGGTACTTCATGAGGATTATTTTCGGACTAGGAAAAATTTTCTCGTTAATTTTTCGACGATGAAAATTCAATTTATAATTTGAGCGAAATATTTCCGCAGTTTTACCTCCGTTTTTAATTTAGTAGCTATTTCCTGTAGGATTAAATTCGTTGGATGATATTCTTTGGTTTCGAATTCGTACGTTCCAGTCTCCGGATCGTGTTTGGCGTTTTCGCAATACGTGTAGACGTATCTAGAAAGTGAATCGAGCTTAGATAAGTTTATCGTAGAAATTAACCGAGATTTTTCGTACGAAATTTTTAGCAACCTTTTCCCATCGGCTGCGTGCGATATGACGACGTCGCCGAGTCGAACGTGCTTTTTGTAATCGGTATAATGGGGTACGCCACCACCGACTCCGACTAATATCACGTAATCTACTTTCTGGAATGTACCTAAAAATTAAATTTATAAAAATTGATATACTTTTTTTTACGCGTATTTTCGATAAAAATTTAAGCTATTACAGACCATGTGACTAAAGAGGAGAAGTAAGTTTCAAACAACTTATATATAATAAAATTATGGATTACAAAATTTATACACGAGTGTGCACATATTTCACATTCTTGAGACTTTGGTGTGTGAAGTTTTCAGAATCGTAGCCACGGAAGCTGAGCCCCTCTAGAAAAATTTGAGTCCCCCATAACTACCCCTAACTTTTCCCCAAAAATCCTCTTACTTCTTCCCCAAAATCCACATTTGTGCCCCTAAACCAGTTTCTTGCCCATAACACGCATCCTAATCTAAATACAGAAAAAGTAAAATTAAAAAATGAAGCTGATCAAATTTTCAATAAAAAATATTATCACACGTTTTTTGCCCAATTTGACGGAATAGCGAGAAAACGCCCTTGAAACGCGCTACTTTCATTGCACATAGGGCCATAGCGCGACGTACTATATATCTCACCGCGTTACGTTAATGTTTTATGTTCTCATCGCGCAAATGACTACTGAGCAGGGCTGGTTGAATGGAACAGAACGGAACATTATGAACGATTCAAAACACTAAAATTTCAATTCATGATGAACGATAACCAGAACAGAACAATATTATGTTTTGAACAAATGAACCGGAACCGAACAGAACAGAATGAAATGGTGGAACGGAACAGAACCGAACAGAACAAAACAGAACAAAAAATCAGAAAATTGAACTGAACAGAACTGCACTCATCTTCAATTACTGAAGATGAATATTTTGAGGAAGTCAAGGAGTACGATGATAACATTACAATGGCAGCTGATAAAAACCAAAACGATGTTTTGAAATTTTGGGTGGATAATAAAAACAAATTTAAAAAATTATTTTCAATCACTTCAATAATCTTTGGCATCCCAGGTACACAAGTTTCTGTCGAAACTTTATTTTCTGAGATGAAGTTTATTCTGAATGATTACCGATCATCTCTTAATGATGAATCATTAGATGACATCATTATTATTCGAAGAAATTTTGATTTATTGCAATATAATTATAATTATAATATAATTTTCATTTTTTATTTTTATAGTTTTTCTTTTTTCATTCGTGTTTTCAACTTTTCAAGTACAATGAACAAAAAAGAATGAAACGGAGCGGAACAGAACAGAACGGAAAATGGAACAGAATAGAGTGGAACCGAACAGAACAAAATAGAATGGAAAACAGAACGGAACAGAACTGAACAGAACAAAAAAAAATAAATTACTTGAACGAAACCAGAACAAAACAGTAACGTTCACGTTTTCCAAAACAAAAGAACAGAACAGAACAAAACAATCGTTTCGTTCACCAGCCCTGCTACTGAGGTGAACAAATTTTGGTTTTTCTCGAAAATCGATCAGGTATAGCGGTTGATAGTTGTAAAATGACCTCAAAAGTATACACAAAAATTTTAAGTCTTTCAAGTCAATATTTATACCCTGAATAATTAGATCAAAGTTTGAAAATTTTATGATACATCAAAAAATGTTCAAAAAAATTTGTGTTTAACAATTTTCAAATTTTTTGTGTGCAAGAGCGATATTTTGCCTTCTGAACTTCATAAAAATTATTATTTACCTATTTCTTCAATAATCAGGGGCTTTCAAACTATTTCTAATATACATGAAAAATCCATATTTTTCCTGTATTGTTTTGCATTTTATTCGATACTATCATAACTATGCTACAAAGAGACCAATTTTCTAGAAAAATCAAAATTTCTCCCATGCCAGTACTCATTTGCATGATGAGAACATAAGACATCAGCGTAACGAGGTAGAGTATATCAAACGTCGCGCTATGGCCCTAGTGCAATGAAAATGGCGCGTTTCAAGGGCGCTTTCTCACGATTGTATCAACTTGAGCAAAAAATGTGTAATAATACTTTTTGTTGTACATTTGTTCAGCTTCATTTCTTCACTCGACTTTTTTTCTGCATCTAGATTAGAACGCGTGTTATTGGCAAAAAACAAGTTTTGGGAGCATAAATGTGGATTTTGGGCTAGAAGCAACGATGCAATTTTTGGGGGAAAGTTAGGTGTTATTACAGACACTATCAGCTACAAATTTCCGCAGAAAAACTTTGGCCCTCAATTACTCCTGGTTAACACGTATTTTTGTAGCAATTTGACTGGACTAAAGGGGCAAAAAGCTTAGAATTATGGTTTTTTGATAATATTAAAGAGTGAGTAACGGACACCAACATATCGAAATTTAAACATTCTAAATGCATTTGGAGGGGAATTAAAGCAAAAAATAGCTTTTTAGGAAGTTTTGAGTTGAAAAATTTCTGAAATTTTCCATATCTCCACACCAAATCAATCCAGGGAAGTCAAACTCTGTACGCAGGGGTAGATGATGATCGGTATATGAGTTTTTGAATTTTAGTCAAAATGGATACAAAATGAAGGATTACGAAAATTTGAGTAGAGCTTGAGGAACCTCAAATTCATAAAAATGTAATTAATATGAATTCATATGATTATTGGAGATAAGAAGTATACTAATCTTCACACAAGACACTGGAGACGAGAAGAAGGAGTTATCAACCTCAAAATGGTATGTGGTAAACAAGAACTCGAAAAATTTTCATTGTGGTCTTATATGAGAAAACGAGTCCAAGTGACTAACATACTCTGATTTTATCTTCCTAAGTGAATTTGGAGGAGAGCAAGAGTAAAAGACGGCCTTTAGAGGTGAAATTTCATAAAATAATCTTCCATATCTCCTCACCAAATCGACCAAGAAAGGTCAAACTTTATAGGTAAGCTTAGTTGATGACCAGAATATGACTTCTTAAATATTGGATCAAAATGTATTCGAAATAGCATATTTTCAAAATCTGAGGGTAACTTGAAGAGCTTCTATAATTTGAAAAATATAAGTTCATATGATTATTGCATGGCAAAAAATACTACATTTGTTCCAGATTCAACTTCTCAAGTGGTTTCGGAAGGAATAGGGTGGTAGGGGTTTTCAGACATGCTCTGGGTGTGGCCTATAGATATGAAGAAGCTAGCAACGTTATCAGCAAAATCTGAACCAGCTCCAATTAAAAACTCAACTTCATTAACGCTGCATGGCTGCTTAAATTTTTAAAAATAAATAAATACTTCCAAATTGGTTTAAAATACATTCGCGGTTGCAATGCGCATGGGCAGAGGTGAAGATTTTGAAAATTACGGGTAGTGGGACAGCAAATAAGTTTCTGCTGATGTTAAAAAAAAAAAAAAAAAGTTGTTGAATAGGCAGAATCGAATATTGGTAGAAGTGATGATAACTGATGATCGGTTGGTGGTGTTTTCGCTCAGATTACCAACCATTTTCCCGAAGCCGAAATCCCGAATGAACATTTTCCAGAATAGGATATTTCACGAATACCTGTTTCCCGAATCCTTTGTTTCCCAAATCAAAAAATTTATTTTTCTAAAAGTGGTTCGGAGAAAAATCAAGAAAAATGTAATTTTCGTAATTATAGTATAATGGTATGGGCTAAAGTACATAAATACTTTAATTTTTTGCCCTTTCGCTTATAATCTTTGTAATTCGTGACAAAGCCTTGCATACGATCGTGGAGGTCACTCCACTTCTTCTTTGGTGCCTCTTTTATTCGACGATGGAGACTAAGTTTGACTATGGTAGCTTCACAGTTCGCCTGCTTCTTTAGGAGCTCTGTAATCCCCGAATATAAATTTGGATGGCGCTTACCAACGACGATACGAAACCTGTTGTGCCATCCTTCGCTACAGTTATTAGTTTTATGCGTTTTTCGAATAGCAGCTTCGTGTTGGGTCTCCACCACAGCTGGTTTGGAGTCGAATAGCAAGAACCTTTCTCCCTGAAGAGTGCTTTGATAACTTTCAGGAATGACACCCAACTCGTTCAAGGACCGAGGATTTGGTGGCATATTTCGACGACAAATCCTTCTAATAACTTTTTTTAGCAATTCCCTGCCCAGCAACTCAGCCAAAACGTCAAAGGGTACTCCTGCCAGTTCTGTACTGAGCAGCTGAGCCGCAGGCTGCTCCGGGTGGGCGGTTGCTTTTCGTTTTAGACTTTGAGTCAACCGAACCACTTGGCATTCTTTTTGGTTTGGGAGATGGAAGTGCTGCGAAACTGATGGCCCTTGAAAGACAACTATCTCTTCGCCAACTCGAAGGTCATTTGTTATGGCACGCGCTGTACATTGTTTCCATCACAGTTTTCTACAGTCCCAGTATGTGCGTCCTTTATCACGTTTATCATCAACTTTGTACCTCTACGCGGACTTCCATAAATATATATATACAAAAAACTAGAACAAATAAACAACATATAAGCAATAAACAAAGCAAAGAAAAACCATACCTCACCATCTACTGACGAAGAAGGCTAATGAAGTTTATGAATCTATCGCTGACATTCATAAACTTCATTAGCCTTCTTCGTCAGTGGACGATGAGGTATGGTTTTTCTTTGCTTTGTTTATTGCTTGTATGTTGTTTATTTTGTTTTAGTTTTTGTGTACATATTTTTTTTTTTGAGGGAGGGAGAACTTAATCATTCCTTTTTTGATTAATTTGTTTTTATTTTTTCTTCTTTCTCTTGTGGTTTTATTTCATCATATTTTTTACCTCAAGTGTAATGTTATAATAGTGATAATAATTTCCTGCTGCCGCTCGCCCTTAATGGGCATAGACCTTCGTTAAAAAACCTATGTACACTTTTATTAATAAAATTTGATTCGCCTTGATTACTATCATTGAATAATGAATATGTAATGGTGAATGAACATGGAGTTGAATCACGTATGACGAATGGGATAAAACTGATTTACTTGTGGGGAACAAGTGAACATACATTTAATCAACTAAAAAGTTGATGGCCAAATATAAGCGTGATTTCACATATTAATAACGATTATGAGCGATGACGCAATTTTGCGGATATGCTACAAATAATTAAAAAATCAGCACTCTTTTCACGATGCTTCTCTCGTGAAGAGACCTCACCTAATAATCTAGTAGTGGTATTGCCAGCAGCTATCATAGCTTCTCTAGTATGCCCAACAGTTGGCAATTTCGTACACACCACTCTGTGGATACCGATGTTACCCAAGGTGTATACGTTGGACTCGCCTGAAATAAAAAGTACATTTTTTAAACTAACATAATAAATAATAATCATGTAACCACAACATATACAACATAATCCCACTTCCTACAGATCCACACGACCATACTCAACACCACCGTATAAAAATCCACTAACAACGTTCTAAATCCCTCGACAAAATTCCACCTCATATAAACGTGCTTTCACGATAAATACGACAATATAGGACTAAATTCGCAGACAATTACATTAACACAAATCCCGGGACAAAGAAGCCAACACACGCAAGCGATTTAATCTTACCAAAACGCGTGCTAAAAATAGTTTTTTCGGTAATATGACCGTGATTCGATTCACTATCACAATTATCGTTATCACCTAGCAAAATAAATTATTAAACGTGTCTCGCTCTGAATTCTCAACTTACAATAAATCATTTTCTAACTTGTGACCATTTTTTATCGTACCTACTGTCGTGTAACGCACGTATGTTTCTTTGTTTTCTATTAGAGCGTCGACGGCTACTTTTTCGCAGTATTGCGCCGTAATTATAGCGATGGTTGGTTGTTTGGCGCCAACGATGGTGGGCATTTGTTTGACAATCTGCGCATATAAATATAACATGATTACGATTCATGTAACGAGACATTATGATTATCCGACAAACATATCGTAGGGATGTACTGCGAACCTGGACATCGACGTCATCCTGAACTCTCCTGGTGAAGGCTCCGTGTTCTAATGACTTCACCAAGCCTTTACTTTGTAAATCGTTCAAGTGATTTTTAATCAATTCTTCTTCCCAACCATAATGTCTGTAATTAAATACGTAAATGTATACTTCAATCGTTTATCCATATAAAAAATTCGAAGCATAGCGAAATTGAATTTTCAAAAATTTCTTCAAGACTCCCCTTCTCCCTACAAAAAAACTACATATTTCATAAAATATGTAGTAAAATAGTAATTGTAGGTAAGTGATGGGCTATTGAGGTATAATAATGTAATTTCGGCGGATCGTATCAAAATTTGAATATAACTAAAGGAGCTTCAAATCGCCAAAACTTGAAAAATACGAGCTCGTATGCTCATTATAGGCAAGAAATACCACATACATATTCTAAATTCCACTTCTCAAGTGTTTCTGGTAGAGACAGCAGGGTAGGGGTTTTAAGACTTGGTACAGAGTGTGATCTATAAACATAGAGGGTATTGTTATTTGCAAACCTGAACAAATCCTAATTGAAAACTCAGCTCCAGTAATGTGGTATGGCTGCTAACAATTTTTAACCTTTAAAAATTTTCGATTTCATTTAGATACATATTTCCATGAACTACGAAAATAATATTAATTTTTGCTACTTCATTCATTCTGGGACCTATCTGACAACTATATTTCGCTTACTTTATCAATTTTGGCGGCGGGGGGGGGGGTGGGAACTAGACAGCTAAGCCATTGACTTTGCTCTTTCACATGTAGGAAAGGGCTTTCATTAAAATTTATTGCCTTTTTTCATCTTTGTATACCTGGTATTCAAAATAATTCTATGACTTTACCCTTACTGAACTAGTATACTAACTTCTTGTCTAGTCGCTACTTCTCCACTTTTTTTTAAACACGATTTTCTAATTAATTATAGCTGGAAATTCAAATTTTGAAAGGAAAGTAATAGTGTGCTACACAACTAAAAAAAAAAAAATGAAAAAATGAAAAAAAAAACAAGCAGCTATACCGCATCACTGGAGCTGAGTTTTCAACTGCAGCTTTGCTAAACTCTTCATGACTACAGACGACATCCAATACCAAGTCTAAAAATCCCTACGATATCCCTTCCAAAACCACTTGAGAAGTTGAATTCGGAACAAATGTAGTATTTCTTGTCATGAAATAATCATATGAACACATACTTTCCAAATCATAACTATTTGAGTTTCCTCAAATTATTTACAAATCTTGATGATGCGTCATTTTGGATCCATTTTGACTAAAATTCAAGCGGTCATACTTTGGTTATTAATTGAACCTACACAAGAAGTTTGACTTTTCTATGCGGATTTGGTGATGAGATACGGATGATTAATAAAATTTCCTACGGTAATTTCCCCTCTAAAAGCCCTTTTTTGCTCCAACTCCCTCCAAATTCACTTGGAACGCTAAAATCAGAATAGGTTGGTTGCTTAAGCTCATTTCGTCATACGACGACGCAATCGAAAATTTTCGACAAGTGTACCCCCACCACATTTCAAGTTTGATAACCCCTCTTTCTCCCCTCCAATATCATGTATGGAGATGCATTGGGGATGGAGCATACTTCTTATCCCCAATAATCATATGAGTTCGTATTAATTACATTTCCACTACTTTGAGGCTCCTCAAGCTCTACTCAAATTCCGATAAACAGCCATTTTGGATCCATTTTGACTAAAATTCAAGAGGTCATATTTTGGTCACCAACTAACCCTACCCTTAAAGTTTGACCTTTCTAGGTTTCTTTGGCGAGGAGATATAGAAGATTCGAGAAATTTCATAACTCAATACTTTCTCAAAAAAGCCGTTTTTGTTCTAACTCCCCTCCAAATGCACTTAGGAAGCTGAAATTTGGAAATGTTGGTGTCCATAACTTACTCTTTTATATGAGATCAAAAACAAAAAAATTAAGCTATTTGCCCTTTCTCCAGCACCCATCAAAATCTGAGTGATCCGCCATTTTGAATTTTTTCAAAAAAACAAAAAAACGTAAGCAGCCATGCCGCATTACTGGAGCTGAGTTTTTAACTGGGGCTTGTTTTGATTTAGTAATAACCATGCTCAACCGTTCATCACTACAGGCCACACCCAATACCAAGTCTGAAAACCCCTACCCTATCCTTTCCAAAAACACTTAAGAAGTTCAATTTGGCACAAATGTAGTATTTCTTGCCATGAAATAATCATGCGAACACATATTTCTCAAATTATAACTATTTGAGGGTCCTCAAATTATCTTCAAATTTTGTAAATCCGCCATTTTGGATCCATTTTGACTCAAATTTAAGTGGTTATATTCTGGTCACAAACTAATCCTACACACAAAGTTTGACCATTCTAGGCCGATTTGGTGATGAGATATGGAAGATTCATGAAATTTCCTGCAGCAATTTCCCCTCCAAAAGCCGTTTTTTGCTCTAACTCCCCTCCAAAATCACTGAGGAAGCTAAAATCAAAATACGTTTGTCACTTGGGCTCATTTTATCATATGACACAGCAATAAAAAATTTTCGACCCCTCCTGTACCCCACCACTATTTTAGGTTGGTAACCCCGCCTTCCCCCTCCAACATCATGTATGGAAGTGAATTCGGGATATAGTATACAACTTATCCCCAATAACCATATGAATTCATATTAATTACATTTTTACCAACTTGAGGCTCCTCAAGCTCTACTCAAAATTTTGATAATCCGCCATTTTGAATCCATTTTGATCCAAATTCAAGAGGTCATATTGTGGTCACCAACTAACCTCACACACAAAATTTGACCTCTTTAACTTGATTTGGTGGGGAGATATGGAAGATTCAAGAAATTTCATGACTCAAAACTTCCTCAAAAAGCCGTTTTTTGATCTAACTCCTCTCAATATGCACTCAAGAAGCTGAAATTTGGATATGTTAGTATCCGTGACTCACTCTTTCATATGAAATCAAAAACGAAAAATTTGAGCTATTTGCCCTTCTCCAGCCCCCTCAAAATTTGAGTGATCCGCCATTTTGAAATTTATCGAAAAAACAAAAAAACTATTTTTGCGTATTTGCAAGAAGAGTTCCTCACCGAATTTTGAGCGAATTTTATCCACACCCGCCTGCGCAAGTGAGTGACACAAAAAACGCAATTTTCTCAAAAACAGGTTTTTGCTAACTCGCCTCAAAATGCACTTAGGAAGCTGAAATTTAAATATGTTGGTGTCCGTGACTCACTCTTTCATATGAGATCAAAAACGAAAAATTTGAGCTAATTCCCTCTTCTCCAGCCCCCTCAAAATTTGAGTGATCCGCCATTTTGAAAGTTTTCGAAAAAACAAAAAAAATACTTCTGCGCATTTTCAAGAAGAGTTCCTCACCAAATTTTGAGCGAATTTTATGAATACTCGCCGGCGCTACGCGTGGGAGAAAAAAAAAATATATATATATACCAAAAAGTTGGACATTTGCCAGATGATTACAAATGGTCTGAAACGCAAAGATTTGAAGACCCCACCCTCCCCCGACCTTCCCTTCCCAAATCAGGTAGGCTGTAATAGCTATCGTTTTGTTAAAAACTCAGCTAAAAATGTTGATAAAACATCTGCAGCATTAATATACACTGTTTTACTTACAAATACTGCCATTATGTACGTTTCTCTGCAGCTTTGGATTATTTATTCTTTATTTTTGTTGTGAAAACCAAAAATAGCGAAAACATTTTAAAAAATAACCCCAAACAATGTTATTCACAACATTACAGCCATATCTCATGATTTTGGCGCGAGAGATAAATTTGTTATCACATACAATGGTGCTATTTTGAACATGTGGACTTTAGCAAAGTGACTTACAACGAGTTTCCATATAACCAATGTTAAATTGATAAGAATTAGCAGTCCATATACTATATGGTCGAAGAAAAAATTTGTGTCATCATTTTTTTTTTTTTTTCAATCTTTGATTTGAACTAATTTTTCAACAATTTCTATAATATGTTCTTAAATTTAACGCCAAATTCTATGAGAAACGATAAATATGATTAATAAAAAGTAGGCATCAACGTGTTAACCTACTCTTCAATAAAATGTATATTTTGAGCAACCCTGTGTAAATTGTTGCCTAACCTTGCGCTGTCAAAAAGTCTCAAGCTATTTTTGACGGGAGTTGCTAAGTTCCCGGAGTTTCGTTCGGAACGACTGAATTGTTCGTCTCTTCGTTCATTGATATGAGCTATTTGTTATCAATTTTAAATAAAAGAAAGTTGGAACTTCACTCTAATTTACTAAAATGAGAATTTAATTCTGTTCTAATTCAATTATTTGTTGTTAAAATACTTTCGTTGTATGTTATATCGTTGTATGTTCATCGTTATGTCATAATGTCGGGCGTTTCCCTACCCGACTTGTGAAACAGATAAAAATAAAGAATATCAACTTGATATTGGTAAACCAATGTGCAGCTGTCAAGATTTCAGTAAATATCGATTTCCGTGCAAGCATATTTTAGCTGTGATTATAAATCTACCTGAAATATCTTGGAACACTCTGCCTCAAGAGTATCTCAATTCGCCTTTTTTAACTATAGATGAAAAATACTCTATTTTTGAAACCAATTTTTAGGCAAAACCTGGTGAGACTGATGGTGAAACAACTGCCCTTGCAGTTGATCACCCTTCAGCTCATATTCTGCCTCTGCTGTGCCAACACATAAATCCCATGGTGATTCAAATGTAATTATATCTTCTGCAGTTGTTTCACCATTGGAATCATCAGGCTCAGCTGAAAAATTGATTCCAATTTCAGAGATTCGCGAACTTGCCAAAATTGCGTATGATCGTACTTTTCTTTTAAAAGGGAAATCTGTTAATGAGGATTGTAAAAGGAAATTATTGATTCGATGGATCCTTATGTAGAAACTGATTCCAATTTAAACGTTCCACTTTTACCAGTATCTGAACTTCTGCGTTCAAAAAAAGGCAAAATGTGAGCTTGTGATTTTTATAATTTCATTGAGGTGTATTCTCAATTTCTCATTTTAAAAAATGTTTGTATCGTGATTCAATTTTATTAGCATAGAAATAATGTTTTTATTGTGATTTTTAATTTTAAAGCTTATTGTTCACGTTGTTCTTTTTTTAATTTTGATTAAAAAAATTAAATAATTTGAAAAAAAAAAACTTATTGTTTGTATAATAATAACTGAGTGTACAAAGAAATGATCATAATTATAAACGAACGAAGAGACGAACGATTCAGTCGTTCCAGACGAAACTCTGGAAACTTAGCAACTCCCATTTTTGACAGACAATACCATCAGTACCTACAGATAGAATAGAATTACGTAATAACGCTAGTGTATATGTATAATACGCTTTGAAACAAGGCTAAACCAGCAACGCAAGATTCTTGGGTATCTAGCTGAGTTGAATGGATATAAAGTTATGATAAGTGACCACTGTGCGCATGCGTGAATTATGTAAATAACTGCCCTTCAACTTGTCTCAAAAAATGTCACATCTTTATCCCGTTTGCCTCTCTACTTTCCAGTTTCCATTCATATAGCGTATTGCGCGTGAAACACAGCCGCAATTATGTCATTCGCCCATCTGCCTAGCCCTCAAACTACGTAGTGTGGTAATGGTAATATGTAGCATGTACTCATTATCAGGCGGCATCATTATTCCATTTATACAGCGGCTTAGGAAAATGGCTCAGTCCATCGATGATCGTCGGTAGATAGAACAAATTACAACTCAAAAGTAGTAATAAAATTTATAACATTATTAGGAATCGTGTGCATTTATATGGTTAATGTAAATATGTACACTATGCAAATGTATATGTATTTTGTATTTTTATAATGCATTCCAGTGCAGCATTATTTACAAAAATATAATTGTAGGTTATATGCGAACAGGTCATTTTCTAAACTCTTTATTTTAAGTTTTAAATTCAATGTTGCACATTACACATAATATGCGTGATGTATTATATCAGTTATCTGTTTCAGGAGTTACGATACTGTTATCACTAACGGTATTTCATAATTTGGTCGCTGAAACATTGCCTCAAGTATCTGACGCAATGCCAGTATTAGGTGCGATTTTTAATTAGACAAACAAATGCCTACCTACTGATGTATCTATGTACCTTCCATAATCGCTGCGTGTTTATTCGTTATTTTTACAAAATAGTACCTCATTAATTTTTATTTTTTAAATTACTTATACGTGCAAATCTGTATCTGCTGCAATGTATGTGCAATGTGCATTCTAATCAAAATACCTACCTACATAACTTTCATCACAATTCGCGCATGACAGCACTTGTTGTACGAGTACTTTCGCCTTTCATTAATACCTTTAAGCACTATCTTGCCTTTGCAATACCTACTTACTTATTTAATTATACAGAATTCTCATAGAAATATAAGTCGTCCGCTAGCACTAATAGATAGAGGTATGTAACTAGAAATTGACACTGATAATGATAGCAATGAGAAGGGAATTTTGAAGAAGCGACGTAACAACATTTATCTAGAAAGTAGACATAGGTAAGGTGTGGAATTTGAACATCGGTCTTCAATATTGATTCATTTAATGTAGAAAATGGTTACGAAGGAATTTGCTTGGGAGTTTTTAAATGCTTGAGTATATGAATATATGTTGATAGGTACAGAGATGAATAGGTTCACACGGATTGACTTTATGTTACACATGGGCTGCTAATTTTGTTGTAAAATATGAAATATGAATTTTGAAAATAAAACATGATAATTCTGCGTTTTGAATGGCTTAAAGTTGATTGATTTTTAAGAAACAATGAGATGTGAGTATTCAGTTTCGATTTAAATTTGTTTGCTTCCAATAGTCTGTTTAATTTCACCATAAAGATAGGGAGTTCATGCGTTATTTAAAGACTACCTATGTTTACCGTTTAACTGTCCAAATCATGTTAGTGTGTCTTATTTGTCATTTGTTCCTCTAAAGTCTTAGAGTAACAGTAGATATGTACATAATTATAATCACGAATAGTTTGAATAATTTTAATTTGCTATACTTATTGTTCGATTTCCAATTTGTGTTGAAATTTTCAGTTAATAAATACGGTAAAGATCCTCACCAGAGCATAGAAAATTACGTATTTCCTCTGATCAACGTATGTTTACAGTGAAACAGCCAACGTTGTATGCAAAAATTTGTGAATTCTTTTTCTTTTTTTACACTTATTCTAACAAAATTTTAGAAAGCAGATTTTTATCTAGACATAAAACATAGCTATCTCTTCTCTCTCACGTATCGTTGCACAATAAATATCAAAAGTGTACTAATAACACCGTCTCTAAAATAAAGCAAAATTTTCCTTCGGCTTGTATAATTACCTCGAGTATAGTAGCATCTAGCATAAAAGTGATGATAACAATATCATGAAGGAAATTTATGCAGAATGTACATGGCAGTAACCGAACTCACTACCAGTTATAGTTCAAATATTTTTTCATTTGAATGATCGCGTTCGCTGCCCAAATTAGAGAATTCGTTGCCACTATGAAAATCGATTGTAAAATGAAGAGATCCAGATGTCATTAGCAACTGCGTATGAGCATAAAATATTTAACCAGTTGCATCCAAAGCAGGCGCAATATTTCAGATTTCAATTTTAGATAATTTAAACATGGTATGAGGGTAGATCGGTACTCTCAGTAGTGAGATGACAATTATGTAGAAAATAAATGATTTTGAAAGTCTTTATTACTGCATCAATCGAACAAATTGTTCGGCTAAGGAATCGAATAGCTACATAATTCGAGTTCAAGTTGATCGTCTGAGCAAGATTGCCGAGCTGAATCCGAATCCAAATCTTTGCACTAAATTCAGCAAAATTTTGACCGTAGTTGAATGGGACACCAAAACTGAATTCTCTGCATTACCAAAAGCCGAAGCTAAAAAATTTGAAAAAAAAAAACTATTTTAGATTTCAAGTGTATGGTGTTTGATTTCAGTCAGTGAACTGTTTCAAATTTGAAATGTTTTCAAAGAGTAAAAAAAGTAAATAATATATCTATGAAATTTAAAACCAAATTTTGCCGAAAGTTTTTAGAAAGTAAATCAGAAGCTTTGGAAAAATTCTCGAATCTGAAGCCCAATCTGAATTTTAATTTTGTAGCTTTGCAAAACTACCGTGCGTCCAATTAATTCGAGTACACCCGGTGTAAGAAATTGTTGAATAATCGAATAATTACGTGAAAATTAGCGTCTACTTTGATTTTATATGATAGGTACAACTTGTACCTATTATATAAAATCAAAATAGAAGCTATTATTCATCAATTCCTTGTATTGGGTGTGCACGCATTGATTGGACTCACGGTATACGTGCACTATCTGCCTAGGTACCCAGCTACCTACCTATATTGTTTCCTAGCTGGTAGTGAGTGCGGTCATGACAAAAGGTGGAAAGTAATGTTTGCTGATAATGAGCCAGGACTCAGGTTGCACTGATGCGATGTAGATTATAGTAAAGGTTGAATTTAATCATTAAGGACTTACAACTGATAGTAAAATGGAGAAAGCTACAGCCTAGATTTTCTTCAACTGTGAATACTATTACCGGCTAATAGAATTTAATTTTCTTACTTTAAATATTTGCGACATCGTATCATAGAAGTTTAAGGTACATTTATGATAGAAAAATTGTTTATGTTGCCGCGAAATTAGTACAGTATTCGATGGATATATTGCTGTTTCAGGAGTAACAATTTTACTATCGTTATCTGTTTTTTCTCTAATGATTGCGGACGCCTTACCACAGACTTCTGAAGCCATTCCCTTACTAGGTCAGACAAAATATTTAACCGATTTTTTACAAAAAAAAATAAATCGATTTAACGTAACTAACACTAGTGTTTTACTTTATCTCTATTTATATGCATTGAAATTTATTTACTTCCGTTACCTATAGCGTTGTTATATGTACGTTTTATTTTACCACCTATCAAAACATATATAATTTATCATATATAAGTATTTTTAATGATTGTCGAGCTTCCATGTTTTGCTTTTGGGCTTATACATATTACCTAGATGTATATTGTATAGTCTGAGTGGTTATGAATGTTAAAGCCTGCGGGGACCTACAACTAAGAATATCATATTTCATAAAATTAGTTTTTAAAAATCAACTGATATTTCTTCGATGCATTCAGTTGAAGGTCCCAACTATAGCTGCAAATTTAATTTACTTTTTGCATTTTTTCCCCTTTATCGCTCTTCTTATGCACTGTGATGGAATTTTTTTCGCTTCATAAAATGGATAATTGTTTTAAAAAAATCAATAAAACCAATATAATATAATATTAACCTACCCAACTTATGCTTACTTAATACGAAGTGAATAAACGATTCAAGAAAAATAATGGGGATGTTGCATAACAGATAAATTCACCTAAAACCTAATGGAAATAAAAGACGGAAATGTAAAACTTACGTAATTGTTAAAATTTTGAAAATTGGTTGAATAGGTCCGAGAAATGATTTTTTT
>VFXL01000157.1:0-21440 GCA_009761765.1 Phenacoccus solenopsis | reverse complement strand
CAGTGCTTATACCTTGATTACATTTTATTTTAAGTTCACTATAATCGCTATTGTAGAAATTACATATACTCACTATTCATGCCATTTTTCTTAAGCACAAATGTTTATCATTGAGTATGATTTATGTATGTACTTTCAAAACATTAAAGCCAAATGAGAGACAATCGATGGGAAGGGTAAAAAAAGTTGGGTTCAAAATTTAAAAAAAAAACACCCTAATGTGACTAAATTAACCAGGTGCTTTTGTTTTCGGTATGTCCTTCAAAAAATTGTAACAAATACAAATATCGAAATTTTGACAATTTCTAGCTCCCCAATCGTCAAAATGGTTTGTGGCTTGTTATTTTAGATGCATAATGGGGATGTTGCATAAAAAATAAATTCACTTAAAACCTAATGGAAATAAAAGACGAGAACGTAAAACTTACGTAATCGTTAAAATTTTGAAAATTGATTGAATAGGCCGCGAGAAATAATTTTTTACATTTTGTTTGCAGAGAAAACGGTACTTTTTCAACTTTTTTCAAACTTTGCATTAATATATCTACGGAAGGAGAAAAGCTAGAAGGGTGTTTGCACTGAAGAAAATGAAGCGCATTTCATACCCTATCTAATGGCATATCAACAATTTTTCCCCGACCCCTCCTTCTTTCCACGTTTTGCAAAAACTGAACCCCCTTAATGAGAACTAATTTTATCATCAACTTAACGAAGCCGTATCTTGCTTCAAATTCATTAAATTGAAAAAATTATTATACCACCGTAAAGCTCATAGTTTACTCTAAAAAAAAACGTCCTTATCACCTATAACGTAAATCGCGCCGTTTAGGCGCAATAAACGTGAGAAAACGCTTCTCCATGTTGATCTCTATAAGAGCAACGCGCGCGTTCCATGGTTATGACGTAACAACGGGTGCTTCCGCGGGAACCCTACGTTTTAGCGCGTACCTCAAAATGCAAACGTTGGAATTTTTTTTCTCAAGTTCTGTGTGATCAAATGGAGTGCGGTTTTTTTTATTCAATTTCTAATTCTTTTCTCTATACGTACATATTTTTTCCAGAAAACGTCAAACATCCCCATTCTATGCTCTATTCAAAGGTGCAGTCACAGTATTGTTTTGGAAAGCATAAACACTTTTTGAAATTTGAGTCGACATATTTGACTGCTTTCGTGAGTAAGAATGGAAACCATTCTCATAATTCTGTACATAATGTTCAAAAAAATTTGAAAATTTTCCTATACGTAGTTCTTGAGATTCTCTTTTCAGTTTTTCAATATCCTTTTTTTTTTTTTTAGTTTTTTGAAAAAGTACAAATCGACTAAAACTTTGCCCAGCCCCCTCCCTTTAGGCCAGGAAATGATACTTTGACTACTTCGACCGTAAAACCCTGCTTTTCCAGTAACCCTCTATCACATCATCTAAAATATTTATCCTAACTGGTCTGTTTTCTGATTGGTTGTACGTCACACGCGTAACGACCAATCATAAGATTAGAATATGATAAAATCTTGGTACTTTCATCTCTATCTTCCTAAATAATATCGTTCAATTTTCAGTGAATGACTGAAATTCGTTTGTAATGAGGTAATTCACCATTTTCCAACTTACTGATTGGTTGTTCCGCACGTGACGTGCAATCCATCAGAAAGCAGATCAGTTACTATAACTACTCTGTAGAAAACTTTTCAAAAACAAGATATGACCTGAAATTTGTCGTGATGTTATTTGTAAAATTCTCACATTTATTATCGATATCACATTTCAGATTTTTGAGATTCAATTAAAAATCCAAAAATTAACTTCGGCACTTGGATGTGCTCTTTGTATTCAAATTACCTCAATTTCAAGATAATATTTTTTCAATTCTTGAAAAAAATTCCCATTCCCTGACCCCAGTGATGACTCTGGATTTTTTGTATTCCCTCCCCCTTCCCTTCCAACCTATTGTGAACTTGATGGGAAACGAAAAAATGCTATTGTAAGAACGAGAGGAAAATGAATTAACAACGATGGAAGCTTCGGCATCGATATGTACCATTATAATTTGTATTTATTTACGAGTACGTAGACAAGGCTAGACGTTAACGCACGGTCGATTGTTTATTTTCTGTTTGCAGGTGTATATCGGAATTATTAATGTAAACGATAATGTGCCTTTAACAACGGAGCCGGTTTATTACCCTCACGTGACCGAGTGGACATCTGCTCACAGCACGGTAATAGGTTTAGTAGCCGAAGATAAAGACCTCGAGAACAATAAAACTATCACTTATCGCATCACCGGCGGGAATACGGATAACTTATTCTCCATCGATTCGTTAACTGGTTCGTAAGCTTTGCTGTAAAGTATAGTACGTATTATAGGAAATAATCGAAAAATATATAAAAGAGGCCGCATTATAAATGGAAAACGAAGGGGGCAACGTTAATTACTCGCGTACGGTGGTAAATTAATTTATCAACGTGGCCTATACAACCGGTCCGGGTAAATTGAAAATGCTGTGTAGATAGAGCGAATCACGTATTTTCGTAATTTATGCGTAAACGGTCATCTCTGGGCGGTAATTATAAAAGGTAGAGGTTGCGAGCATCGGGTCTCCGTGTGTATTTCCATATACGAGTGACTGGGAAATTATTAATTTCTGCGATGGCGTATATTAATGAAGCTGTTTATTCTGCGCGTTATACGCGGCATGTTTATGGTAATTTGTTTTGATTGCAGGTATAATTGAAACAACCGGTCGTAAATTGGACAGAGAAACGCAAGCCGAGCATATTTTGGAGGTAAGATGAGATCGTAGGTGTTATACTGTTATGTGGCGTTGGAAGGAATTGATCGGGGTGGAAGGGTAGGAGGAGTATTTTAATTGGAATCGAATATTCGGTATTTCGTTATTTTTCGACATATGTGTGACTGTGTGTTGTGTTTGAATGCTCAACTGTTTGAAGTTGAAAAAAATTTTAAAATCGTGATTTTTGGTTTTAAATTTTGTAATTTTCAATTTCTCAGAAATGCCATCTCGTTAAATTATTTTATTTTACAAAAAAAAAATCCCAATACGATTAAGCGGTCGTTTTTTTATCACTTTTGAAGGTTTACGAAAATTTCTCAAAGATTTTGCTTTTTGGTAAATTTTTTGCCGTTTTGATGAGGACGAACTATAAATACGTCTGTTATAATGAAAATCATGTGAAATGAAAATTTTATAATGCAGTGTTGCCAATTTTTCATCATCAAAGTTACCAATTTTTGGCTTCATGTCCAAATTTGTTCTAAAACGCTACAAAAAAAAATGTTAAATACTTGTGTTAAGATTAAAAGTTTTTTCCAATTTTCGTGATACAGTGTTACTAACTTTTTTCAATTTATTTTTTCTACAAAAAATATAAATGTTACACAGTACTATATAAAGGTCCATATTTCCATTCTTTCTCGCTTTTTCTATGAAGAACTTTTTTTTTTCACTCCACCCTAATGAGTAGTCACACTTTTCTTACAAGTAGGTTGTTGCATGATTGCATACAAGTAATACCTGTAAGCCAAATTACCGCAGTTTTTGAGAACCATTGAAAACTGATAATTCACTACCAGGAGCGTAACTAAGTCATTTTTCAAGGGGGGGGGGGGGAGAATTTGAAAAAATCCCAACTTTACTTACTTGTTTACTTGTTTAATTAACGTGCCCTATACTGCTGCTATGGCCAGAGGCACGGTAAGGACTTTACTGGTTAGATTTGAGGAAAGATGCCTGAGAGTCCGAGAAACTTCATGAGATTTGTGATGGATGACTCATCGTCAGCAAGAAGTTGGTGCAGAGTAGGTGGTAAAGACAGAAGAGAACGCTGGGGTGCGAATTTAGGACATTCAACGAGGAAGTGTTGGACTGTGACAGGACATGAGCAGAGGTCACAGGAAGGAGGCAGAGATTTAGAAATAAGGTAGGAGTGGGAGAATTTTGCATGGCCAATGCGAAGGCGGCAGAGGGCAACTTCTTCAGATCGGGCGGCGCGGAAGGTGGTCAGCCAGGAGTCTGTGACTGACTTTAATGACCGGAGTTTGTTCGATGTTGGAAGGTTGTGCCAGGTATTTGACCATTTTTCAGCCAGAAGTTTCTTGTGGAAAGAGACAAGGTCCGCACGAGGGATTTTGATGTTTGGAATGGGGAAGCATGTCGATGCTTCCTTCGCGAAACTATCGACTCGTTCGTTTCCGACGATTCCTCTGTGACCAGGAACCCATGCAAAAGTTATTTGTTGGTATATTTCATTTTCGTAGAGGGTTGAAATGATTTTGTAATGAAATTCCCAACTTTTGTGACAAAATTTACGACTTTTCGTTTCTTTTTTTAAATTTGAAAAATATTGTAAATTACAAAGTAATTAGGTACAAATGAGCGCCGTCGTGCGCAGTTTTTTCATGTTCTTTTTGTAATCGTCGTTAAAAATTTCATAACACAAACAACACTGCACCTTGAATCTTTTTCCTTTCCCTCCTTTATTCATTTTTTAAAATTCATAAGTTAATAAAAAGCACAGACATGTAGCAGGTATACAATGCAAAGAAAAAAATCGTTGGATTATTGGCTTAGTGAGCAGTGGCAGTGGCTTGATTTTAATTTATAGTGTTGGGCGATTAATAATCGATTAATCGATTATTAAAAGTAATCGATTATTTCATCTAATCGATTAATCGGCCAGTTTTCAGTTTTTATGTTGTTTTTTTTTTTCAGTAATGCTTCAATATTTCTAAAAAAAAAAAAAAAAAAAAAACTTTATTAAAAAATAGTCATTTTGTGAAGACATTTCTGTAACACGATGAAATCGTCTCTCAGTACTTTTTCAATCAAAAATCTTTACAGTTTTGTTTCAATTGATTGCTTTTTTCAAAATTATTTTCAATTATATTTAATTTTTATTTCAAAAAGTCAATATTCATTTGAACTTTGGAAACATTTTTTAACGCTACAATTTTATTAAAACAAATTTCAAAGTTGGCAAAAAATTGAAGAAAAAATTTCCACGTTGAAAAAAATTAGATGAAATGTGAACTTGAAAAAAACATCTGAAGAAATTTTGCGAATGCTAAGAAATCAATAAAAAAAATTTTAAATGAATATAAAAATGTTATAAAAAATTTTTGAATTGTAAAAAATTTCGAGGAAAAATTTCAAGAGATTGAAAAAATCGATAGAAAAAATTTAAATTAGTATAAATTTTTATTTTATCCTTTATTCAATCGTGTTCCGTAAACGTTGTAACTACAGATTATAGACAATATTACAGAAAAACGATTGATCGATTAATAATCGATTATTTCAATAATCTAGATTCGATTAATCGAGTATTGGAATAATCGAAATTCGATTAATCGATTACTCAAATAATCGATTATTCCTATTAATTTACATGTTGTGATCTGTCAGTCTGTCTGTCTATGTGTCTTGTATCCATGCACCTGGAGAACGGAACCTAAGCATGATTCAATACATACAACTGCACTGCAACCGTTCGTCGTGATTCGCGGAGTTGGAAATTTTTTCTGTTATCGCGAATAGTCTGTTGTGCGCTGTACATGATATAAGCTGGCATCAATTCGAATTTATCCGAGTTCTTATTTTCCCCAAAGAATATAAAATATTCACTTCTACGAAAAATTCAAGTTCCCAATTTTAGGTTCAACAATTATAAATTCCCCAACTTTTCAAAACGCGTGGGCGAAGCTCTCCCCATCTCCCCTTACTTACGCCTCTGTTCACAACAATTTTTTTTACTTTCGATATAATAGTAATCAATTATCAACTTATGAGTAGTACTGAGGAAGTCTAATATTGAAAGTAAATTGAACTCTTTTCACAATTAAAGCAAAACTAAATCAAATAGAAAATCATCTGTAAAAACTAAAATCTCTTAAACGATTGAATGGGTATTATACTCGTATATGATGCAAAAATACACGAAGTACGAGTTTCTCACGTGTTTTGAAAATAATTTTAGAACCCCTAAATTTTGAAAAAATGGATAAATAATTATTCTTCTAAAAATTCGGAAGATGAAATTTGCCCTTTAGATACAAAAAATTGAAAATTTTCCAAAACTATTTTTTTTGAAAATTTTTTGAAGTGTCAGAATTTTCAAACTTTGCTCTAATTATAGAAGGTATTAATAATAAGGTAGACGACATTTTTTGAGCGTAATTTTATGGTTATTTTGCAACCATCAGGTGCTAAACTAGATCGATTTTCGAGAAAGAAAAAAAAAAACATTCCATGTTAGTAGGTACACTTCAGTTTTATTCGGGTAAAGCCTGAGATTACGTGGAAAAGGATGAAGTCATTTATTTGAAAATGAGCTTTTTGCCAAGTTGAATTTCAAAACGTTGAACTGAAGTGATGAAGCATGAGAGAATTGGTCATGACATCATGTTAAGTTTGTCTCGACTCCATATCGATGAAATGGACTCTTCGACGTTAGACTGCAACATTATTTTTATTTTTATGGCAAGTCGTAATATTGTTGTGCAGTTAACACATCCAAATGCGTTCCAAATTCAAGGTTATGGTTACGACGATTTTATAATTTGTAGCTCGTTATACGTGTTATACCTTATAATGATTTTATCACCTATCTAAATCTATATCGTATTTTTGGTATTTAATGCGTACTTCTGAATAGCACGTTGCAATTTAGCTTCATAAATTAGAACGAAAAGTAATACAACGAGTCGCATAAAAAAATGAAGTAAATACATTACCATAGGTTGGCTGGCTGGAGTCATTTGCATTCACCTTGCATTACAGTATGTGCGGGTAATTGGGCGAATATCGCTGTAACAGGATGTAATGAGTTAGCTGGACGAGCTCGTATCGTTATAAAAGTACGTACGAGCTCGTCGCGACGTAAAACATAGAGCGAGAGAGCCGGTAAAACAATATTCGCCGTTTTGGCGCAACGTCGGTGGTCGTGACGCCGGTATGGAAAATTAATTGAAATTATTCAGTACATGCGGGATACCGCTATTATACTCGGCGGCGGAAAAATTAATTTCGCGATTCGCGACGACGAGGCAACCGGCAATTGGTTAGAATTGGCTTATGGTATTAGAAAGGGGGGCATCGATATAAGCAATTTTTATAGTCGATACTCGAGAGAGAAATAAAACGCGGATGGTTTTTATTTACAGGTAACAATCAGCGACAATGGATCTCATTCGGCGTTAACATCGACGACCAAAGTTATCGTTACTATTGACGACGCGAACGATAACGCGCCGGTGTTCGAGAAATCGTTGTACGTATTCAAGATACCGGAAACGAGGCATCAAGAATTGGCGCTACATCAGGTACGCGCGCGATGCGTTTACGTTATTTATGAAAATACGAGAACGCTTCGAGGGGTTATTGGGAATGGGTGTAAGTGATAAAAGGGATTAAGGGCGCTTTTTATAACGGCTTGCGAGGTTTTTTTTTCTACTCGCCGCGCGTGAATAGATGCGAGGCCGTACGCCGCGCACATATCATTTATTGAGCGGTACCGGTACGTGAAATAAGGTAACATCGTTGCTCGGTGATAAATGGCGTCCGGGTCCGAGTAATTGACGATTTCCCTCTCGGGGAATCTGGGCGAAATTAAATTTTTTCATACGCCAGATGGAAAGCGTAGGGCACTTAAGACGAGGAAAAGGCCCAGTCATTATACGTGGGTTACGTAGAGCGGTTTTCATACGTGCTGCGAACGTTCGTGCAACGTGTAAAGACGTTTAATAAATTGCATAAGCGGACGCCGCGAATACATAATACTCGAACGTATTTCGGGCGTTACATATGCAACTTATTTAACACTCGACGTGACGCGGACACAGGCGGAGCGCAGTTGATAAATGACGATAGAACGTTGAGTTGGCCAAGTTGTGCGAAACGATACACCGAATGGAAGATGCATACGAGGGTAGGGACGCGGAAGAGGGGTAATAAAAAGTACGAAATTTTAACTGGCGAAACTTGTAAACTTTCAACGAAACGTATTTCCTTTCGAAGTTAAAGTTCAAACAGTTGTAATTTATCGAGAATACTATACGATACAGTGGTTGTTCAGCGTTTTCGAGCAGGTTTTTAAATTATGAATGTATAACAATGAATTACGGATTTACGTTGCCAGTCTGTAGTTCTTGCTCGGTACGATGTATTGGTGTGTGAATCGGCTTGGAGTAGGCAGTGGGTGTGTTTGTGGTGTAGTCGACGTTGTAACTGTAATGTGATTGCTTTTTTTCTTCAAGTTTCAGAATAGCAGCGCAGAAAACGAACAGAACTCTGAAGCGTATATGGAGAACTTGGTGTGGGAGAGTTTCAACGATACTAATATCACCGGAGAGCCACTCTTTAGGGTGCGTATCGTTGTTTTATACATATACGATATACATATCATTGGAAACAGTTTTTTGAAGACTTCGACTCTTGTCTAAGCAAGGTCATGTTTAGCCTCTCTCGTCCTCAGAATGAAAATGAGATGGATTTTATGAAAAGAAAGCAGTGAACTTCTTTGGTTCCTCGCTTGATTATTATTCTTATGTTTCAATGCTCTTCCTTCCCCCCCCCCCCCCCCCAACAAGAGCCCTTCATCGGTCTCAGGATCGATATAAGATGAAGTTCATGTAAAGAAATTCATCGGACGATCCGAACCCTCCTCTAATTAGAATTTAATTATTTTCATGCCCCTACCCTCGTTGTCAATAAAATTAAAATTAAAAAAAATTCTTCGAACCATTTGAAATATTTGCAAACAAAGTTATGTTTCGTCATTAAAAAGTAAAAAAAAAAATACTAATCTCAAAGGGTAAAGATGGATAAATATGGTAAATTTACCTTGGACTAATTTCTACCCAATAATCGAGTAGTACTTGGATATTGTGAAGTAACATTGTTGGTAAAAGTTTATTTTCGATTCTCAGCTCTTCCCTTTTTTTGAGAAAATTGGTGGAAAATTTGTAGATCCATATGAGAGGTATGCCAGAAGAATCAACATATTTTTACATTTTTGTAGGATTCAAGTAGTGTGAACTAATTTTTTTTTTCTCTCAAAAAGTGGACTGTGATATCACAATAATTGTTAAATGATCTCAAAAAGATATCGTATAAATTTCAACCCGCATAATTAATTTTTAGATTTCGTAGAATGAAGTCAATTGTAAAACATATGAAATTTATTAAAAAAAAAATAATAAAAAAATTGGGCAATTAAAAATTGTGCCTTCAGCCACAGCTGCGGTACATAGCCGATGAATTGAATAAAAAATAAATAAAAATTTTTTTTTATGTTACAAAGTCATATTTTATTCAAAAGACTGATAAATAAATTCGGTCACTAATTTTTTCTTCATCTTAAGAGATCAGAACATTTTTTTTTTTTTTTTGGTCCATATTTAAAACAAAAATTTTGGTCATTTTTAAAAATTAACAACCAATGGGCAATTTAGTGGCCGTGTGCTTAGTGGAGGCTCATTTCATGCTTTTTTGGATTTAAGAGGCAAAACTGCTCTATTTTTGAAATTCCACAAGGGTTCCCAAAGTCTCAAGCTTTTTGATGCTGAGACATCTGTACGAAGCCATTTTTAAGGCAAGGATGTGATATTTTAGTAAGCGTTGTGAGGCGAAAATCGAACGTAGTTTTTCCATTATGTTCGAAACAGCTTAAATTAAGTCTATGATATGCACACAACTGATAAATATCTATTTGTCGTTTTTAATTAAAAATAACAAAAATTCTTATTTTTGGTAAAAAAATTTAAAACAGTCAAAAAAACTCAAATTTTGGAGTAATAGACTACTAAAATTTCTTGCAGCTTTTGGACAATAAAATACTATGATTTTGGAATGTAAAATAATTTTAATTGTCAAAAATTTTTTTTTTCAAATTTTGATTTTTTTATACTTGTTCCAATTTTTGACATCTTCGAGGACCCCTGAGGGACGTGGCAATTCGATTTCAAAAATGATATAGCAGTTTCTAACTCGGAATGGTGTCTAGTTTCCATTATGTATCCCAGAATTCTTGTATTTTTTGAATGCTCTGCTTTTCTGGGTCTGTTAGAAGAGGAAAAAATTATTATTTACCATGTGTAGTTGAATGATTTGGGCGGCTCCGCCCGTTAAATTTTCTTTTTTTTTTTCTTTCTTGCTTAGTACCATTGTCTTCAAGTCAAACAGTAGCTTAATCGGGGGGAGTTTGGGAAGGAGGGGGAAGGGAGGGGGTTCTAGACTCGTCAAAGCCCTTAAATTTTCGATTTTTTTCTATTAATAATTTATTCGATTAATCCAAACAAAAATAATTTTTTTTACGAGGTTTGAATTTCTTTTTGTGCTTTTGATCATATTTTTAATTCTTAAATGTCAAAAAAAGAAAGAAAAAAATGGCTTGTCAATTTTTCATAAATTTTTATAAACATGAAGAATATTACTCATTTCATTCTTTTCGTCTCATCGACAGTTCAACTTATTCATTTACTTTTTACTGCATCAATAAATTATTAAAAAATCAAAATAAACATATTTTTTGAAACATCTGAAAACAGGAAAATTAATGTATGAATTGATTAAAGTAATTATTCTGAATTTTAATAAAATTTACAATTATTTTTTTCGCTTTTTAAAGTTCAGTATCTCATCTTTGAGTCTACAAAAAAAAAATTCAAATCTTCAAAAATGAGTTATTAACGTCATTATACTTAATCAAATTGAAGATAATAATAAATTATGTTCTTGTGGGCTTATAATATTTTACTTTACATTACTTTACGTTACATTACATTACTTTACTTTACATTACTTTACATTACTTCACTTTACTTTACATTACATTCCTTTACATTACATTACTTTACTTTACTTTCCATTACTTCACTTTACATTACATTACATTGCTCTACTTTACTTTACATTATATTCCTTTGCATTACATTACATTACATTACATTACATCACTTTACTTTACATTACATTACATTACTTCACTTTACATTACATTACATCACATTACATTGCATTACTTTTCTTTACTTTACTTTACTTTTTTTCCATTAACGTGCGTTCTGAGGCTAGACAGTTGATTCTTCGACTTTCGTTGTAGCCGGGCTTTATTTTATATTTCAATTTTATAATTTTTTATATATTTTAATTTTAATTTATCTTCAATTACTTTTTATTTTTTTGGACTTTTATTAATTTTTAGATTAAATATGACATTTTCTACTAATGCCAGTGGAATTTAATAGACAAATTTTTGTTGTATTTAAACCTTTAGAACTTCATTATTTACAGATTTAAAATTTTTTCATCGCCAAATATAGTTGTGTTTGAAATTTTGATGAAATGTTATTCTTCTGATGTAAAAAAATTATGCATTTAGTAGAAGGTGCCAGCCTTCATATTAATTTCGAAGAGTTTACTTAGTACCCTTCGTCCCCCTTCCAACTGAAATCTATGAGCGCACCACTGAAATCAAATGAAACACTTGGGAAAAAATCATCAAATTTTGTTTATCACGAGAGACTGGGCAACTGCTTCTAGGTTTTTTTTACAAACTCTTTCGACCTATATGATGATCAAATTTAGTAAATTTTTTTATCAGTTTCATCTTGAATGTACTTTTCTTCATGAAATTTTATTCATTCGCAGGTGGTAGCATTCGACGATGATTCGGGAGAAAACGCCATCATTCATTACAGCATTAGCGGAGGTCGTCATAAAGGAGTATTCAGTATTCATCCTCACACTGGAATGATATACTCAGACAGATCATTTGCTGCCGGAGAAGAGTACGTCATACAGGTGAGATATTGGTTGTCATTATCTTATTGGTATGGTTAAAAACGCAGAATTTCTCTCCCCAGTTACCACACAATATAATAATTTAGAATAGGGGCAGAAGAAATTACCAGCTGATGAATTCTTACTAGAACTTTGTCAGCTGTTGCCTTTTTTTATTTTTATTATTATAATCCACCAATATTCATTTAACTAAAAGAGTTAGCCGACCCTCTCCTCTTCCTTCAGATTCGTCACTGTTATCGAATAATTCCTAATTATATTTAGAATGCGTAGTCCTTCTTCATCGTATGCCAATAATTTTCTTATCGCGTCGAAAGTCGAAGGAGTGGAAAATACCAAACTAGAGTATTCAGCTATTCACCTGGCGTGGTTACAATTTAATTAATCGATTACACGAGGTAATGTGGGCACGAACCTTAGCCTGTAGCACTACATTATCGTCGTTTGGGCTCGTCCATCGACAGACTGGGCTTCGTTTACTTCGTGCAAATTGTGCAAGTTAATTAACGTTCGCGATTTGCAGTTAAAAAGTAGTTAATAAATTAAGATTAATAACGGTAAAGGAAAACGCTATATAGGTAAAACGAATGCGACGAAGAATAGACGAAAAATGATTCGACGGCGCGTAAAAACGTGTACACCTAATCGACGATAACGAATTCGCGTATTCGAGCTTTTTAATCCTTTTATCAGCGTTATGCAAACGATGAAGAACGAGCGTTGGTTGATTGGCATTGGAAAAGTTTTTTTTTTCATTATTACTTCGGAAAGTGAATTGTACGAGGCGTTTTTATGGGGAAAGTAGGTAAAGTTTTCGATATGTGGGATTATCGGAGTTGACGTACTGTGTCTGTGTATTGTTTAAGGTGTACGGTGTACGTGTACACGCACGTTTACGAAGTTGCTGGTAAAACGTTATAGGTATTAAATTTTTATAATGTATCCGAAACGGGAGTTTTTGGTCGGCGTGAATTTTAGCGACGCGATAAAACCGCCTATTTTGGAAGGTATTTTTTCCCACGGATGACGAAGAAAATTTTTACGGTCGCTTTTAAAAATATATAACTCGAGGCAAGATACCGGTATAGGTGGCGTATATTAGACGACGATAAAACGTGTCTTTATAATAGGCTTTTGTTAATGGCGCGAAAAAAATTGAACGCGAGAATACCGATAGAAGCGTATATAGAATATAACGGAGTCGAGGCGTTGGAAATTACTTTCGGTGGGGAAAGGTGAGGAAGCCGAAGAGACGGAATGGGCTGGTGGAAACGTTTCAATTAAGGTATATTTCATTTGTCAACGTTACCAAAATAAGAAGAGAAAAAAGCCACGTATATTTTGAAAATTGAGAAGTGTATCAAAATTTATAAAGTGGACGAGGGGAGGAAACGGGTAAGGCGAGAGGCGCCCGCCAGGAAAACACTATAGTCGCTTCGTCACAGCGAACTAAGACTAGTGCAGTATAACAGATGGTTTATTTCCCACTTCGCTTCCATTACCATAACACCCATTTGGTAATGGATATTTGAAAACGGGCGAAAATTCATAGCACCTACGTGTTTAAATTGTTTTTTATTGTGCGCGAAAAATCTCGTGGCAGATTTAAAGAGCGACGGAATTTTTTTTCCGGCGTCTGTATAAGCGCGAGATGAATAAACGTGATTGATGCGGCGCACGAAACAGATGCAAATGGCGTACACGTGTATCGAGATAAATGTAATTTGGATTTTTTTTAATAAATCGCGTACGCAGGTTCGAGCAACAGATGGCGGAATACCGAGTAAAAGTAGCACAGCTCGGGTGAACGTGATGGTGCTGCCGATTCCGGACGAATCGTTTACTCCGCCTCCGGTCATCAAGGATATGGATCAACAAGTCGATGTGCAGGAAATCGAATCTGTCGGGTATTTGGTGGCCTTTGTGAGTGCCAGTATCGAAGATGGGAGTCATCTGTGGTATCGGATCGAAGGTGAGTCTTTGGCGAAGATTGATACATCTGATTTCAATCAGAAGACTGTATAGTGTATACGGTGTGAACCATTGAAATGTAGATAGTCAAAGTGCCAAATTTTCTAAACTGAAAAATGGAGTGAATTAAATATAATAATTACATCGACTCTCATTGAATCTGAATGCTAAAAATAAAAATGTAAGCAGTCATGCCATATTGCTGAAGCTGAGTTTTTAATTGGGACTTGATTCGGTTTACGAATAATGTTGCTTACCCCTTCACGTCTACAAGGTATACCCTGTGCCAAGTCTGAAAATCTCTATTCAAAAATTTAACTTAGAACAAATGTAGTGTTTCTTGCCATGCAATAATCATATGAACCCATGTTTTTCAAATTATAGCAACTTAAGACTCCTCAAATCATCTTCGAATTTTCACTAACAACTATTTTGAATTCATTTTGACAGAATTTAAGAGCTCATATTCTGGTCATCAACTAATTCTGCATACAAAGTTTGAACTTTCCTATAGCAATTCCCTCTCCAAGGGCGGGTTTCTCCTCCAACTCTCCAAATTTATTTGGGAAGCTAAAATCAAAATAAGTTAGCCACTTAGGCTCATTTTATTATTTGACACAAAAATGAAAAATTTTTGGACTCTCGTGTACTGAGGTCGATACCTCCCCTCACTTTTCCAACATCATGTATGGAGGTGAATTGGAGATATAGTATGCTTTTTATCCACAATAATCATATGAATTCATATTCATTACATTTTTACTGATTTGAGGCTCCTCAAGCTCTACTTAAATTTTGATAATCCGCCATTTTGTATCCATTTTGATCCGAATTCAATAGGTCATATTTTGGTCCCCAACTAACCCTACACACAAAGTGTAACCTTTCTAGATTGATTTGGTGATGAGATATGGAAGATTTGAGAAATTTCATGACTCAAAACTTTCTCAAAAATTTGTTTTTTGCTGTAACTCCCCTCCAAATGCATTTAGGAAGCTAAAATATGGGTATATTGGTGTCCGTGACTCACTCTTTCATGTGAGTTCAATAACAAAAATTTTGAGCCATTTGCCCTTCCTTCAGCTATCCTCAAAATTTGAGTGATCCGCCATTTTGAGATGTATGGAAAAATCAAAAAAGTACCTTTATTGCATTTTTTAAAAAGAATCTCCATCAAATTTTGAGCGAATTTCATGAATATTCGTCGGTGCTATGCGTGGGGAATAATATATGTAATTATGTATGTATGTATGTTTATGTATATAACAAGAAGTTGTGCATCTGCCGTATGATTATAAATAGTCTGAAACGCAAAGATTCGAAAACCTCCCCCCCCCCTTATCAGGTTGGCTGTAATAGCTGTCGTTTTTTATTAAAAACTCATCTAAAAGTGATTTGACAAAAAAAATCAAAAGTAAGCAGTGATGATACAAAATAAGGAACTTGAAAAGAAATTAATTTTTTACAATCTAATCGATAATGAACAAATGATAACGTTCGTTTTTTTTTGTTTTTTTGTTTTTTTTTTTTCGAAGAAATAAAGATTTTACTGTTTATTACAAATTTCATATTGCAAAAAGGAATTTGAAACTTTGCCTATCTGGATTTCAATGGGTTGCACCATAGATACGTGGCAACGTTGCGTGAAGGCGCGACTACAAATTCTTCAAGTAAAGACTTGCAGATTTTTTTCCATTTTCTCGAAAAGTGATCAACTTTTTAGAAAAATGTAAACGTATTGAGGTTGTAGATGGATTAGTTTCTTTCTACGGACATATTTTTGCTCTTTGAATTATTTATTCATTTCACACAAAAAAATATGGATTTAGTTATAAAATCTTTTTTAAATAAAAATTTAACTAGAACATAAAGGAAATGACAAAATGTTTAAAAATTACTATAATTTGGTTATTTGGACGAATCAAGTATTACGAAAGTCAAAAGTGCAGCTTGCTATTTATTAGTTATGTGATGTTCTACAGGGTGTAATAGGTCGTGCAAGTCTCAGACTGCATAAAAACATCATAAAAAGTCACCATTTCGTCTAAGTGGTCATAAAAGTCATGCAAAGTCATAAAAAAGTTTTAATTTTATCTCGAGTTGAACAAATTAAAAATCGAAAAGAAAAAATTTCAATTGTTTTTTTTTTCGTCATTTGAAGAGGTACGTAACATTGGCAGATACAAAATTTCACTTAATCACCGCATTGTTCGGTTTATTTTTTATTCCGGCTGTTCTGTTATAGAATCCTGGGGGTGGGAGTGGGGGGGTAGAGTTGGTGGTAGAATGATCTACGTATTTATATCGATAAGGAAAGATCATTATAAAAGTCATACAATAATCATCATTTCGACAAATGAAAATGTTCTAGCGAATAAGGGTTTGAATTTTGGTGACTTTTTACTCGTTGTATAAGGATTCTATAATCGTATACGTTTCAGGAGGAGATCCGAGAGCGGAATTTCAAATCGAAGATGCGGGCGAAGTAAAGTTAGCAAAGAAGCTAAATAGCGAAATACAAACGAAGTATAATCTGACCATCAGCGTTACCAATGGAATTCGCACGGTTTCGACGCAAGTTAGTATTCATCGACTTGAAAGTCATTCCGCATCTGATAACGATTCGCGATGAATTTTAATTATCGTGGTGGTATTTTGCAGTTGTACGTTAACGTGATGAGGATCAACAAATATCGACCGGAATTCACGAAAAAAATATTCTTCGCTAATGTATCGGAAAGTACATCAGTTGGAACGAAAATATTGCAGTTGACCGCCACCGATAAAGATTACAACGAGAATTTATACTTTAGCGTGCATAACGCGCAGAGCTTAGCGTCTTTGAAAATCTTTAATTTAGATTATCAAACTGGAGCGCTAACTGTAGCGGAGCCATTGGACAGGTGATGAATGGTTATTGATATTGAAGTGTTGTCTCCATCTCTTCGTTTGAGTTGAACGAAGTGATGATTTTACTTTTTTGGGGTTTTCAGAGAAAGCATCGCTCAGCATGTGTTGACTGTTATGGTGAAAGATGAAAATAGATCGAAGAGGAATTACGCTCGCGTTATCATAGATGTCTTCGATGCGAATGATCACGCGCCCGAATTTAGCGTCGGAATTATGCAGGGTAGAGTTTTTGAAACTGCTACGGTTGGTACTACCGTTGTGCAAGTATTCGCTGTAGATAAAGATCACGGAGATAATGCTGCTATCACTTATCATATCGCTGGAGGTGAGTTTTATGTTTGTTAAATATCATAAATTTTCGTTTTAAGCGAAATTTTGATCAATAGCATTCATTTACAGTTCTGAAAAATTTGATTTATATCATTAAAAAAATTGAAAATGAACACTTTCATTTCTGTAAAAAAAAAAAAAAAAAAACTAATTAATTTGAAAAAATTAAACTTTTTGCTGATTATTCGGTTGAATGATATTTTTACGTTCTTTCCTTCATTTTCATAAGTATGCAATAATTATAGTTCAGACACTTTAAAAATTGAAAATTATTTTCAAGCTTGGAAGTGTACTATCCTTCATCTCCAGAGAAAGGTCGAAAAGGTTGTGTTTGCGATTTCTTTTATGAGCATTTGAAGGCCCCTCTCTAACTGACTTTTCAAAGAATTGCGAACGTGTGTTTAATGTTCTTTATTTATAATAATTCATTTAATTTCAGGAAATATTGGAAATGCCTTTTCTATAGACGAAACATTAGGGACCATTCAAGTAGCGAAGGAATTAGATATAAACTCAATGCATTACGAATATTTGTTAAACGTTAAGGCAACTGATAAAGGGAAACCTCCTCTATCGTCAACCTTAACCGTTCACATTATGGTTGTGATGGCGGACAATGCTCCTCCCAGGTACAATTTATCTACGATGGTGGAATTTTGAAGTAAAAAATGCGTTATTTTTATAATTACTTGCGTATATTTTTTGGAATAGATTCACTAAAACCGAAGTATCGTCGGAAATGTTCGAAAACGAGCCGCCAGGAACGGTGGTGAAATATTTGGAAGCGAGAAGCACGTCGTCTTTGATGTTCGAAATTACGGACGGCAACGCGGACGATATGTTCGAGGTGAATCCGAGTACGGGTATAGTGGTGACAAAACGTCCGCTAGACTACGAAAATATCAGGGTATATAATTTAAGCATCACTGCCACCAACATGGTACGTAAATTGATTGAAGTTTTTGTGCGCCCTGAAAGAATTTCGTAAACGGTTGTTTAAACTGGAGGTGTTTTTTACAGGCTGGAGCTAAGGCCATGTGTTACGTTATCGTTCACGTATTGGATCGTAACGATAATGCGCCTCAGTTCGTGGAGACCGAGTATAAGGGATTTATTAGCGAAGCGGCTCCGGTCGGCTCGCTCGTACTGACCGTTGATAGTCTGCCATTAGTTTTGAAAGCTCACGATAACGATTCGGAACTTAATGCGTTGTTGCAGTACGAGATCGTGGAAGCGACGTCGAAACGCATGTTTCACGTTGTATCTAATACAGGTTTGATGAATATAATTGTAATATCATCGGCGAGTTTGGATCGCAATTGAGATGGTTAATTGCGCATTTTATTCGATAGGGGCTATTCGTACGGTGGTGAATCTGGATTACGAGCAGTTATCTAAGGTCGAATTTCATGTACGCGTTAGCGATCTCGGTAAACCAAGACTGACTTCTGAAACCGTTGCTCTAGTTCGTATTTCTGTGATCGATGTCAACGACTGCCCGCCTGTGTTCTCTCAGTCCGAATATAACGTTACGGTTATCACCCCGACGTATAATAATATCGCCGTTGTACAAGTACGATTCGTATTACTTTTTACTTTGCTGTTTTTTTTTTTTTTTTTTTTTTTTCTTTTTACGAATAATTAGGTACATGGTATCTGTATCATTTGAGAATATTAGTATCGAAATGATATATTGTGTGGAAATTAACAGTACCAATAGTACCTTCACATCCCTAGTCAACATATACAGCATAGATCTAGAAGTATTTAATCTCCAAGACAGTTTTTCACATTTATCTCATTAAATAATTCATTTACCTTCAAAATAGCTCAGTTCAAAATTATTCTACACCTAATTTCCTGAAAGAAAGGTTATATTGATTTTTCGACTAGGTTGCTTCCCATTGCTGCAAAATATCCTGCAGTATCACCCCCTTTTAGGCAAATAAACTTTTTCACAGAAAATAGTACATACGTGGTACAAAATTATTGAAATAATTATTTCTACAATGTAGTATGATGGTGGTCTAGGGTGGTACAATTTTTACTTTTTTTAAAAATCAATAGCACATCTTGTTTATTGTTGCAAAATAACTCAAGAAGCGAGTAAAAAAAATTTTAATCCTTTGCATTATCATTATTGCCCCATAATGAGGTCGAATTTGAAAATAAATACATTTTTTGCAATTTGAAAATGTTTTGGCTCAAAGATCAATATTATGCTCCCAATATAAAAAAAAAATTCCATGTAAATTTTTCCATTATTCAGGGATCCCTAAAATATATATAATGAATATAGAAATAATTCTTTATGTCGTTTATTTTCCCATTTAGTAAAGGAATAAGGTTAAATGATTATTCCCTGAATAAACTGTAAGCTGGCATCAGGTTCATTATTTTACATTCTTGTGATAAAAAAAATAATAAAATTGATCTATCAGGCTGAAAATATTGTAAGAGGCAGAGAAGTTTCATTCGACAGGTTTTTAACCCTGAGTTCGAATATATTAATTGGGCATCCCAGCAGATGTGGAAAAAGTACCAGCTTTTTTTTAAATATTGAACTTGGACCCAGCTTAAAACCTCCAAACCCCCCCCCCCCCCAAGAAAAATAATCATTTATTCTGGCTGTTAGACTAAATGTAAAAATGAACAAAATAAAAGTTTTTACATGCACTGTAGGCACGTAATTTTTTTACCAGTTATTTTGTATGAAGTTAGTATTTTTTTTAGCAACGTTTTATGACATTTTTGGGGCATTAGGGTGCATTGTACCCAAAAAAACAATATAACTTTTTTTTAGGAAATTTATTGTAGAATAATTTTGTACTAAGCTTTTTTTGCTTAAGTGAATTATTTAACGAGATAAATACCAAAAACTGACTTTTGAAGAGGTGAAATCACCCTCATGCGGATTTTCATCACGTCGATAAAGGGGATATTACTATCGTTCATATTGAAAATCCCTTTGATACTGATTTTTGCTTTTCAAAAATCATCATTTGTTTTTTGCTTTACGATCAGAAAAATGTTAATGAGGTAATGGTTGCAGGTTAACGCTACCGATCGTGATTCGAAAAATCTAACCAAACTATCGTACGCCATTGCGGACGGAAATAACGGAAACACGTACTCAATCACGCCCGAAACTGGTCTGATAACAGTTCAAGATTCGATCATGGGGTTCCGTACGAGTCCACATAAATTAAAGGTTACCGTTACCGATGGCCAATTCACCAGCGAATGGTAAATGAAGAAAATGATTATATGTGTGATCATCAAAAATTATCTTTGTATTTACGTATTTCATTACTCCGCTAGTATTGTCAACGTGAAATGGGAGAAAAGCGAAGATTCTGGGTTAGTGTTTCAACGCCCTATCTATTACGGAGTGGTGCAAGAGAATCAAACCAAAGTTATGACTGTAGTAGTGGTGAACGTAATTGGGAGCGTTTTAAATGAAAATCTAGTCTTCTCCATATTAAATCCTACGAATTACTTTACGATCGGTAGAACATCCGGGGTAATTAGGACAACTGGGATTGCTTTCGATCGCGAAACCCAAGAATACCATCAATTAATTGTTCAAGTGAGTTATAATTATGATATGCAATTGAAGTTATGTATTTTTATATTTTATTGTAATAAATGAACTTTTCAATATTTGGTAATTTTAGGCTCGAAGTGACGATTCTGAACGAGGAAATAGTAGAATAGCGCACGTTCCTGTTAATATAACGGTGTTGGATGAAAATGATAACAGTCCTATGTTCGTTAATTTGCCATATTACGCTGTGGTATCCGTTGACGCCGAAAGAGGTGCTGTTATTACCAGGGTGAGTGTGTAATGGTAGTATGAAGATAACGTTATTGAAAAAATGCCAACATCCATTAGCTTGAAATGAGTATCATCCTATTAGGTATCAAAGGAAGATTATCTTACATTGTAACGATAATTAGAAAGGAATTGAATATTATTTGATTTTTTTTTTAATTATTTTGAAATTATTTTTCTCATATTTATTTTATATTTTATGAGTTAATTTTTATTTTTTTAAATATTTGCAGCAATATAGAATTTTTACTAATAAAATGAATATTAATATTCTAGCAAAAATATATAAATTAACTAATCAATTAACAAAAAATAGTAATAAATTGATAAAATATTTTGAATTGTTTTGTTATAATTATTATCTTATGTAAATCGTTGTATTTTCAAATATTTGGGCAAAAATTAAATTGTATGTGATAACGTGAAATTTTAATAATTTTTTTTATGCAAAAAAAAAAGAAAAAGAAAAGAAAAGAAAGAAGAAAAAATGAAATAAATAGTTTTAAAAAATATTATAATAATTCCAAAGTGTTTCATCTAAAGTCCGAGTTGGTTAAATTTTTACGTCATCAA